>WEDG01010840.1:0-25000 GCA_017591395.1 Schistocephalus solidus | reverse complement strand
TGTGTGTCCCGTTGTGCCTTGAGGCCCCCACAGACAGCGTATGCCCAGCCGATGTTCGGTCTCCCTTGCTTTTTTCGGTTCTTCATCCTTGGTTAATGCTACTAGTCGCTTTGCGACTGCCTACGAGGGCACAGCAGAACAAGCATGTTCCTTAAATTGATCCGTGAGCGCCACTTCATCAGCTTACTGTATGTTCAAAATGTAAGAGAACCATTCGATGCTCTTCATTTTCACTGTTTATTTTGCCTTCTTCACAAATTGCATAAATTAAATGTTGGCATAACGTCGTTATTACTGCACGCTGGGACATCATTTAGGTAACTTACATTTTCCTGGCAGCTTTCATCACCATGTTTCATGAGTCTGGTCCGGCAAGAAGATGTGTCGCGGTCTTGCTAGGCCAGTCTGAACCGGTGTGATAGTCTAAACGCAGTTGGCTAGAGTCATGGCTCTACTAAAGACTTAGTATCCCAACGAGACTGCCGAGTTTTTCACACGTGGTTAAAAAGAATATAAGCTGAACCTTCCAGACGCATTCCAGACAAGTCAACAAAGGCGATGACTGCATGTCACTTATTTTCAACTCGGTAAATTCCATTCACTGTCTCTCTGTTAGTTACTTATTTACACAGTGGGCTGAGAACGTGTGTGTTTGTAAAAACAATTTTTATGCGTAACACAAGAATGCTGTTTGGAAATGTTAACGTTCAACTACACGACGTTTACCAATGAGGAGGCAGGGAATGTAGATAAGGTAACTTTGCCCGACAAAAAAGTGGAGAGTTTTTTTGACAGGGTCTGCACCTAAGCAATGGGGACTTATTTTTTCCCACTGGTTCTAATTATCTGACCACCCACTACCAGTCAAACTGCCCCCATCTGAAACCTCTGCAGCCGTCTTTCAAATATTGTGCACTGATTCGTACTGCAACTACGTCGGGGAAAATGAACGAAAATTGCAGACTGACCTGAATGAAAACAAGTAGGTAGCTCATGAGGCTAGACCCAAAATCACAGCTTGCAACTCCTACTAGAGAAGGCGGTCATACTCCCGACATTCATGGAGAGCCCATCTTAGGTCGAGACACCATAAAAACAGAACGCCTCACACTTGAGGCATATTATTCAGGTGCCAACTGTGTCAACAGACACCTGAACCTTACTCCGAATTAAAAAGTCCCACGTCACTATCCATATAGATATATAAAGACTTAGACAATGTGATCAACCCGAACTTAATCAATCCGAGCGAACACGGACCCACGACGTATTCAACCAAGGCAGATTCAAACTAACAAGCGTCCTACATCAAAATGATGATACGTAAGACCAGTGGTCATCAAGCCCCACAGACATCGGACAAATAGCTGAGATAGAGAAGAAGAAAACCTGGATCAGTTCAAGACAGGATAGCTTAGCTTGAAAATGGGGAACTGGCCAACCTCTTCAAAACTTTAGCAAACTAAACGACTTTATTGAAAAGTTCTGTACCTAAACCGGCTTTTTACCGCTGATCCTACCCATTTGTCGGAACACGTGTATGAGATTTTGGCTAGTACCTGTAATACTAGTATAGTGTACCATGTTGCCTCAATCACTACAGTCCCTTTATATTGTCGCATAGTTCCCTGTGACTTTTAATAGCATAAAGAGCCTTTTTGGAGCAGGCTGTTATGTTAGTTCCCACGCACATTACTAGCTCTCTCTCATCAAATCCATTTCCGTTGCATGAATGCGAAACTTTAAGGCTTAAGCTTTTGGTTCCTCCAGGCATTCTTATTATCCTCGCTTCGCCTCGGGAATGACAGCCGACTTTCTTTTACCTTCTTTAGTGTGTCTCTAAGCGTATTGTACAAGCTACTCACTGTGGAGGAGGAATCATTGGGCTCATCAAACAACTGCAAATGGAATGTCTACCTAATGTTTGCATACACTTTCCTTTAATCTTATTCTTCGGATACGTTCTCCCTTCCGTGTGTCATAGATACATCGACAAGAACTGATAGAATGAACCTCTCGCGGCAACTCCACTGATCTTAGTGTTGTGTCTCAAAACAAAATTGACATTTATGACACCCCGGGTAGCAAGATGGCAAATAATTCGGCAGACATACGTGTTCCATATGTTCACTATTTTTTGATAGGCCATCGTAAAATTTACAATATTCATACTTCTGTCTTCATTCGACTTCGTTCTTTCCCTATATGTGTATTGGGGTCTTGTGGCTTTATTGTCTTCATTCGTGCAGCAGTTATTTTCAAAATGTCTCCCTACTAGGGGAAATATTGTAATTCCTCGCCACTGTGTGGTTTTCCGTTCACGAATATGATACTTCACGGGTTCCTTCATAGGCTACCTTCTGCTGATTTTCGATATTTCAAGACAATTTTTGATTTGCATTATTATCTTACGTATATTTAAGAATGTAGTGTATCGCGTTTAAGAGTAAAAACAGTGTTCTTATGTGTGTTGAATTGATTTATGAATTTCATTCGTGTGCGAAGAGTTTACTAAGCTTGATAATATATATACAATTGTTAACATGGGTATGAAGATTCAAACTATATATATATATATATATATATATATATATATATATATATATATATATATATATATATATATATATATATATGATAGTGTGGGGCTCACCGATCTGCTTAAGGAACATGTATGTTCCGTTGTGCCCTGGAGCTCAGACTAGAGCCCTCGCAGGCGGTCGCATAGCGACGTGTAGCATATGATGGAATGGAACCGACAAAGACAAGGGAGACCGGAATGGCCATTTCTGGCTTATTAGCCGTCATCAGCCAGTCATACCCAATCCCAAGTGTGGCACACCTGGGATTCGAACCCATGACCTTTGGTATTTGAGTCGAACGCTCTACCATTGAGCCACGGGCTCGTTGTTTTGTCGGTTGTGATCGGGAATATGATGATAGTGTGGGGCTCACCGATCTGCTTAAGGAACATGTATGTTCCGTTGTGCCCTGGAGCTCAGACTAGAGCCCTCGCAGGCGGTCGCATAGCGACGTGTAGCATATGATGGAATGGAACCGACAAAGACAAGGGAGACCGGAATGGCCATTTCTGGCTTATTAGCCGTCATCAGCCAGTCATACCCAATCCCAAGTGTGGCACACCTGGGATTCGAACCCACGACCTTTGGTATTTGAGTCGAACGCTCTACCATTGAGCCACGGGCTCGTTGTTTTGTCGGTTGTGATCGGGAATATGATGATAGTGTGGGGCTCACCGATCTGCTTAAGGAACATGTATGTTCCGTTGTGCCCTGGAGCTCAGACTAGAGCCCTCGCAGGCGGTCGCATAGCGACGTGTAGCATATGATGGAATGGAACCGACAAAGACAGGCACATGAAGTTTGACATTTTATCCCATATGTGCGTACAGCGGAACTGAAAGGCATGTTTTTAGTAAGAAGGTTGCTTTAAAAGTTATATTCGTCTTAAGGATAACCGTGCTTTCCCTTCTGACCGAACGTAAACTGGCTGGGTCTAAATACAGCCCTTACTGTCGTCCCGTAGCGAAATCTCGTTCAGCGCAGCCATCCCGTAAGCACAGTAGATAGGCTTTGGCTTGAATCATCCTTCGTCGATCACGGGAATTGCGTTGAAGGCGAAAGAGGAAAATCCGCCATGTCAAATCAAGGGAGGCTGGAGTGGTTATTTCTGGCTTATTAGCCGTCATCAGTCAGTCATGCCCAACCCCAGGTGTTTTGGCACACGATGTTTGATATCGCAACCCCAGACTCGCCCAACGCTCTAGCCCACTGCTCCACGAGCTCGTTGATTTGCCGGTTTCGATCGAGAATAGTAACTTTGGAAAGCAGCCTCTCGCCGAGTGGTTATAGGACTCACTCGTCCCGTTGTGCCTTGGGGCTAACTCTCAAGCCCCGCCAGCAGCCGTAAGGCAGCGAAGGATATATGCAGAATAACATGACCGACAAAGACAAGGGAGGCTGGAATGGCCATTTCTGGTTTATTAGCCGTCATCAGCCAGCCATACCCAACCCCAGGCGCTGCGGCGCCGGAACCTCGAACTTGCGACCTTGTTGGGCAGCAGTCCAACGCTCTACCCACTGCGCCACGAGCTCGTTGTCTTGCCGGTTTCGATCGAGAATAGTAACTATGGAAAGCAGCCTCTCACCGATCGGTTACAGGCCTTACTCGTCCCATTGTGCCTTGGGGTTCACTTTCGAGCCCTGTCAGCAGCCGCAAAGCGGCTACTGCCTAGGAAGAATAACATGACCGATAAAGACAAGGGAGACTGGAATTACCATTTCTGGCTTTAAAAAATCTCACAATTAAAACCTTTTTCAACCTGAAAGATACATGGGTTTGAAACAATAAAGTCGAAACAGTAATTCGCTTCCAAATTTGTACAAAGGGATATTTTCTTGCACGTAGTAGTCATTTTTTTATAGGGTGCAGTTTTTTGAAGGCAGCCGGAAAGAAGTTTGTTCAAAAGCCGACATCCTGGCAGTACTGTGATATCTTTTGATTACGCTGTGCGCAAATAGTGCTAAGACTCTACTCAAGATACCTTCTTTCATCGAAAATGCATTTTAAGCATTTTGCTTAGAATTTCGTGAGATGACATACCTACTCAATATACCGAAGGTTCGTAAAACTTCCCCTCTGCAGAAAGCTGGTCTTCAAAATCCTCCGCCCCGCGTACCCACTCAGAGCCGGTTCAAAACGTCTACCGGACTCTTCGACGTTCTATGCGTGGCAGGGACTGTAAATGACCCAGTCGGTGATATGGACCTGGTTACGGATGATTTACGGTTCGCGAACGAGGGTGATACCTATCCACTACTGAGGACGATCTGCTGCCTTTGGGTGCGTAATTGATGTGTATTTGCGCTTCTCCAGCCTATTTTTTTCTTTTTCGCCGTTTTTTCAGATTTGCTGAGTACCTGGTTCCCGTAAACGGGCGAACCAAGTTTGGTTGAAACATCTCAAATGTTTACTTCATCGCACTTCCCTCGTTGGTTTCGTGGTTTCCTTCGTCGAGGCACGCAAGGAATTTATCCTTTGGTATTTTATATATTTGTAAGATTAGTTTCTTTCACTCATTAGTGATAACCAACACGCGTCGTTTTAGCTCGTCGAGAGCACCAGACGTAAGCTACCATTTATAAATGACCGGGGTTATGCAGTACTAATCGCAAAATAATTCTTCTGATTCGTTTAAATTGGGAAAAAAATAGCTTGAATCCATAAGGTTGTTTGAAACTGAAACGTTTACGTATGAGTATGAATGTCGGCTTCCTTATTGAGGAGGATTTTCCTCTTGAAAAGTATAGATTGGTTTCTAAACGGGTTATGGCGGACCTCGCTGTTGAAGTCCTGTTTTTTCTAAATGGTTTCGAGCCTCTGAGAGTTGCCAAGTTACCGCAAGACATGCGGCCTGATTCTGTTAAAAAAAAATGATTTATTGGATTTGGATATGACTGGCTGACAACGACTAATGAGCCATAAATAGCCATGCCAGTCTCCCCTGTGTTTGTCGGCGTCGTTAATCGCCTCTTCAACTACTAGCCGCTATGTGGCTGCTGGCGGGGCTCGAACCCCAAGGCAGAACGGGACGTGTGAGTTCCGTTAACGAATGGTGAGCGTTCATCAACGAATTATTTCTTGGTTTTCCTAATGTTTCTGTCAATGAACATCGGTTAAGGTTTCTCTGACGGTCCTCAGGACCGTTGCAACAAGGCGGGCTATCGAATGCGTCATGACCGAGAAACATGGGTAAGTGGTTGTCCAAAATGCGTCCAAAAATATCTACACTTTGCATGAAATTCCTCGTGATTCTCTTTTTCCGGATTATTTAGATGAGAGGCTTCAGACTGGGTGCGAGAATTCTGCCCCCTCCCTCGGCAGGGTGTTTAGGGTTATGGTTAAGGTGATGTTATGAAAAGGATAAGATTGAAGTTAGTGTTAGAGTAACTGTTGGCGTCAAAGTCAGGAAACGGAATTAAGCGAAAGATCGCCATTTCCTTCTGTTCGGTCGAGAAGTTCTCCTTAAAAATGGGAGAGGCTCCAACCGAAGATAAACGACGTTCACTTCTACAGCAAGGTCGCAGTGCTGAATATAGATCAGGTTAGGTCCATTAAAACCCTTTTCTGTCGGCACGTAGACGCAAGTGTTGATGAGGGTTTGTCGAGGTAGTTTATAAAAGCGGAATATTTCCATCGAATCTCAGTGAGAGTGAGCTCAAATCAGAAGGGGACGAGTGATTCCTATAACCGATCGGTGAGCGTTCATCAACGAATGTCAATATCCCTGAGCAAGACAACGATCCCAAGGCTCAATGGTTAGAGCATTGGACTTCTGATAAACAGGTCACGGGTTCGAGACCAAGGTGTTGCATGACGGGCTGATGACGGCTAATGAGCCAGAAATGTACATTCCAGACTCCTTTACCTTTGTTTTTAAGGTTCTTCTTCTTATAATAATAGTCGTTGTGCGGCTGCTGGTGGTGCTCGAGAGTGAGCTTCAAGGCTGAACGGGACGAATGAGTTCCGGTAGCGATCGGTGAGCGTTCGTCAACAAATCCCTTCACTGTAACTGAACTCGGCTACAATTTCTAGGTCTTTAGACTTGCATAGATTTTTTGAGATTGCGCTGAAGATGACCTGTATCTATAAGAGCGCAAGGAATAGTTAGCATATTAAATTCCACGATAAAATTCATGGTTTGCACGATCCGGTAGCTACCTGAATGGTACCCACACATTCAGGATTGTTAACCCCTGAAATGAAATTACCTACCAAGGGCTAGAATGATGGTGGACTGACTGCATAAATCCCCATGAAGCGCTACCCTGCACATTTTGCCTAAAATAGTAAGGATTTATGACAGCATAGGCTGGACAAGCGTGTAAGTACTCCATGCCCCGCCCCTTAAACGGGCCACCTGGTAAATGTGCCAGATAAACAGGGGGGGGCTAGATCAGGGCATGGCAGGCGTAATTTGGGTGGCGTTCCCATACAGGGGGGAGGGGCCTTGCGGCACGCGTGCGTGCAGGCTCGCGCCGCATCAGCGACCTGTAGCCTTTTATGGCACTCCCACTCCTTCAAATATGACTCACGCATAAGGCACGCTCAGGGGCGTCTCCGGCCACGCCAGCCACCTGCGTCTGATACTGCCCCCAGCCTTCTTGACTCTGTCTTGACACAGGACACAGGCGGGTGAGGGACGGGACTGTGTTAGCTCCAGTGCAACTCTACTGTCACTTCAATCTATTCCACCGTCACTGCACCACACTCCTGTGGAGCACACGGCGGACCTCGACGGACTAGGATGGTCGGACAGTCGAAGTATCCCACGTAGTATAGATGGCTCCGCGGTAAATTCTAGAAAAGGGACGTGGGTTGCTTATTCCCATATCCAAATATTAATTTAAACACCCACCCCAAATCCCTAACGCTCACCCAACGTAAACTAACCGCAACTCGATCCCCAACTCCAACCGATACCAGATTTGGCGTAAGGCCACCCCAGATTCGCGGAACTCCTTATAAACGCACTACAACAGATTGGGTGTCTAGATTCTGTAGTGACCTGGATTACATTTTGAAAAGCACTAGCCAGCACATGGACCTGCATGACGCCTATCCCGGAGTCCATCACATAACATCAAGTCAGTATCAACCTCACTGAGATGGCCACTGAACAACACCGTGTTGGTTCGCCCTGTGACGAGGATGTTTCCGAAATGAAATTCCAGGAGCTGCCACTTACTACTGGCAACGGCACCATTCTGTGCGACGTCTCTGCCCCTCCACATCGTCCATTTGTGCCGCAATCCCTTCGCCGCGACTTTTTCTTCTCACTACACAACCTATCTCACTCTAGGAGTCGAGCAATCGACAAGCTGCTTTCCGATCGCTTCGTCTGGCCTGGAATTCTCAAAGGTCTCAAAGTCTGCGTTCGAGCGTGTCCCAACTGTCAGTGGAGTAAGGTTCAACGGCACAACAAGCTCCCACCGGCACCTTCTCCAGCCCCAACGAAAGGTTTGTGCATGTTCATCATAAAATTTTAGGTCCTTTGCCTCTATCCAATGTTTGTTTCTATGCCATTTGTGTGGATCGATTCACCCAGTGGCCAGAGGCTTCTCTCTGCCTAATGTCAAGACTTTAACGTTGGTCAAAGCGATTCTCAGTCGTTGGGTTGCCATCTATGGTGTCTCAATCACCAGACGACTGATCGCGGTGCCCAGTTTGAAGCTAATCTATTCCAGCCTCTCCTCACCATTTCAGGCTATACCCACATTCCCACAACAAACGGGATGGTCGAGTGGTTTTACCGCACGCTGAAAATCTCTCTACGCACCGCGGACGAGGCGGAGAACTAGACAGAACATCTCCCCTACGTCTTTTGGGCATACGTTCCGCTCCCAAGGTAGACCTTCACTGTTCGGCCGCTGAGCTGGTATTCGGCGTCACAGTCTGACTTCCCAGTGAGATAATCTCGCCAACTCCTCAAGGTGCGATTGAGGGCACTACCTATCTCCTGCATCGCATCCGACACTCCATGCGGACTCTTTCTCCGATTCCACCCAGGCCATCCTTCTCCGGGTCTCATATAGAGAAAGACCTGGCTACATGCTCTCACGTTTATATTCTATGTGATCGAGTTCGTCGGTCGTTGGAACAACCTCTGGTGGCCCCTTCCGTGTTATCTCTCGAGGAACGAAGACATTCCACGTTCGATGTGAACCTCTTGAGAGGATGATGAGGCTGAACCACTTCAAAGCTGCTGTCCCCGACGTTCCTCCGGAAGAGCTCGAAAGTCCACTTTGCCCTGCTCCCATTCCATAAGGTGTCCTTCGCTCAAATCCATCCTTAGCACAGATTTGCTTTTCTCCTCCTCTGAAGTGGACGTCACGTTCACTTCCCTGATCGCCCACAGTTGTAAATCTCCTTCGGCGTAATTTTCTGCCGATATCTGGTCTCGGAGAACGGTGCTGTACTGAGATGCCCATCCAACTGGTCCTTAACAGTCCTGTCCTTTCTTTTAGTTGTCTCGTTTGTTTGAATTCTCTAGACACAACGCTGTAAACACCGTCCTGTATAGCATGCGTGTTTGATGAGCAGGTTGTAAGATTTTAAATATTGATTATACACACCTACTTGCCTTTAGGCTGCTATTTTCGTTAGGCTGGTGGACGTAATTCATAGAGCAGATTCACGATCCATAAGTCTTTAGTAGTTACGCTTGTACCCGCCACAGAATTCTGCGTGTGGACCACGGGTCAATGTATTGCTGAGGTTCGGGCTTCCGTGCTCCGTCGACTTGTATTGCGGTCGTCTCCGCAACTGTGGCCTCAAACACAAGTAGCCAGGCATGAATGACTGGTCCTTCAGTCACAGTCAATTTGTATTGTGCAAGGTAATTTATTAGCAGTTTAAGTGTGCCAAGATAAGACACACTGCAGGGGGATTCCCGCCAAGTTTTCATCGATACTTGAAGTAGAGCATGTGTATAAAACCAACATCTGCATCCGCGTCAACATACAAAATCGTCTCTGAAGCATTTTCGATATACGACAGTGCAGTGCGTCTTCGGCTAAAGACCTCTGAGACGGATATATAGCAATCTGGTTATAAGCGTTTAGGGATTGCCCTGGTGCGTAAATTGGTCCTAAAGATAACAGGCCGCACAGGCTTTATCTTCAAGGTGTTTAATTTGGCTTGAATTCGTTAGAAAACCGCTATCACACATTTTCACCTGTTAAAAGGCTTCTGTAGGAGATGAGAACTTGTGCGGCGTTGGGTATAAATGTTCAACCCCATCGTTAGAAGGTCACATAACCAGCAGACCAGGGAAGAGAACTTATTGCTGTTTTATGAAACACATGTTGCTGCACCACTCAAATCTGCACATGGAGGACCAAGGTTTCCAGCGCCGAGCCAATCGGTGTGCGTCGCGGCCAAAGGAGATTGCCGATAAAAGCGAACAGGCAAGCTCCAGGGAACAGCAGAGAAGAGGTGGATGCGATCACTATAACAAGAAGCTGATTGGCCTGTCAGTCCCGATTCTCAGTGTAACCCATCATCGGAGACAGCTGAAGTCACCTTTGCTCATCTTCCTTAGTGGGTTGCATGTGAATGCATGTTAGGGCGTCCTTCCAGATATTGACAAACGGCATGATTGCGTCCGAAAACATGGTCACGTTCATAACCCCACAAAAATCAAACTGGCTAAACCAGTCAGTCCTTCTCATCCACAGAGCCAATAAAGATCTAGGTTTCAGCCCTCGCGTATTTGAAAGGCACTGGCCACCAAATGGACCTGCGTGATGCCCTTTCCGGAGTCCGTCACGTAACATCAACCCTGGCTGATATCTTTATGTCGGTACTTACGACAGCAAGCACGAACAAGCAAGACAGAACCCATGTTGTGATGGGTAAAGAGTTGCGTGCAGTACACGCAGATGTCTCTGTCCGGAATTTTGGGCCTGACAGCATTATGCAGCCTACCACTGGGCCGTCAGTCACGACTAACTACGCCTGCAGGGATGGGCGCGAGCCGATTCGACAGGCCTCCAGAGCAGAGATCACGAACAGTCAACCGAGCACCGGACCGAACTCCAACAAGTAGGACGGTAGCCGGAGAGATGTGGGTGGATTGACCCACGCAACATAAATTTCCTCTCCGCCTCGCGAAATCCACCACTAAAGTTGGGCGTACTGCACCTCGCCGACTTGGCAAATGGCGAAAGGATCCCTCAGACCTGGTTTTGCACAATTGTCTTCATTGTAAGCTGAGATGTTTATGTGGTCGGGTGGACACGGGTCTGGTGAGACTGGCACCGGTGACAGTTCTACTGTCTTAAAAGTCAACTATAGCACTGCTCCACGCGATTACTCCAACAGCGGTCACAATCGCGTAAACTAGTTTATATTGAAATGGACTTATGAAGCGTTTACCTCACTCCCTCTCCCGTGCACCAATGACATGCCCTACTCAAGCCGACTTGGAATGGTATTGGACGCTGTGACTGACAAGGTTGAGCGGACCCTCTACACCTACTGTGCTAAACGCTAGGATTTACGTAGCCCCATGGCCTCATTTCAACACTAACCCCAGTCCGGACGCCAGCACTAGGCAGGAACCAATTGCTAAACCCCCCCTAATACTAACTATAACATTACCCCCAACATTTACTGCAACCTCCCGTGATATATAGTGAAAGGTCAACTTTAACACGCATTGGTCATTATACTCATGCGTCGGACTACGACGGTCGAACTGTCGTATACTCATGCCCTACCACCGTGTGGTGTCCTGATCGTTTAGTTTTCAGGTGGCGTTTTAAATAGGGGACAAAAAGGCTTTCAGAAAAAGTATTACAGCTTATCAAGCTTGACCTCTACTACGGCACACAGTAAATCGCCTGATAAGGCCGTTTCATAGTTCTGAGAAAATGCATTCTCAGAGTCAAAAATGTTC
Organism: Schistocephalus solidus; assembly: GCA_017591395.1. Taxonomy (NCBI): domain Eukaryota; kingdom Metazoa; phylum Platyhelminthes; class Cestoda; order Diphyllobothriidea; family Diphyllobothriidae; genus Schistocephalus; species Schistocephalus solidus. Next base: position 13,518 of record WEDG01010840.1, on the reverse strand, counting down.
CAACTACTCTTCATTGACTAGTCACATCCAAAAACAAAACTCTATCCTTTTTACCTTCAATGTGACAGCCAAAATGGTTTCCAGACTCACGCGGTTGCGAACCAGCGTTTCATGTAACTCTTAGGAAACTTTCCTAGCCACAGCTGTTGTCCGGCGAGTTTTGAATGTCCCCTTCTATTAATTTCTGTTATGGGCAACGGAATGGATGTAGATTAAAGGTCACAGGCGAAAGCAAGACGTGAGCACACATGCTGTAGCGTCCGCTCGACGGTTCTTACCTTGCTCGTTGTATGGCGAATATACTTTGTGAACCACCCAGTGCGGGCCTTTATGGGGCTGGATCAACATGCCTTAACGTTTTTAACGTGCCAGTTGACTTAGGTTAAGCGGATCTGCGTCCATACTTCCCCTCCGCCAGAAGCATAAGATGTCAACCTAATGGCAGGCCTTTTCATTTGCGACGCTCGCTTGAGCAGGTCACTTAGATGTAAGCGGCCCACGTCTGGTGTCCTCCGTGTCGGTCTGATGGACGAATTGATGTAGCTTTCCGCATTTCTGTAGTGACGTGCGCGGGATGATAATTTCTTTAATAACCCATGCGGGTTTCTGTTTGCTGCTATATTTCTGCTTGGTGTCTTTCGGAAACAGTGCCTGCGTACTACAGTTTCGTTCGGAGCGTGACTGCCAAGCGGTCTATGATGAATGTCAAACAGGAAAGAACGTCGGTGGACAGACCGTTCAAGCCCAATTTAGCGAGGGTCACGCATCATCTGCCAGTCATGGTCAGCAACATAACGAGGTACTCTATAACCAGCAGAGTCAGAAGGGATCAGATTATCGGGCCTTGGGTAAGAATCTGCGATATACTCTTCAGTAGTAACACTTGGTGTTGCGTCCTCTAAAGGGTTCATTATACGATGTGATATCGGCGGGAAGAAGACGAACAATAATAGGGTATAGTACGTGATATTCGGTTAGACAAAGTTTATGCGATATAGGCAAGGTCAATAGGACGATTAAGATATCAATACAACAATGGTAGAATACGGTACAAGGGGATAACGGAGTACAAGACTATGTTACGAGATATAGAGAGTGGCGAATGTTATAACGATGGGAGAGGACTTATCGGAAGAGCGGCCGGCAATTTGGTCTTCGACTCGCGTGTTTTATTCTCCGTCTACAAAAAGCGGGATAACAACCTTATTAAAACAATTATGGACGGTTCGGGTTTAGGTCTGTTACACAGCCCCCCCTCTAAGGTGCAGCACTGTCCTCAGTGCTGGGTGGGTCAGAAGTGTAGGGAATAGTGACTTCTATGGCTACTGGTGGTACTTGCCCTGCGGGGAGGATGGGTAGAGAATCGGCGGTGCAGACGGGGAGGCGGCCACGGTAGGGTTTCAGCTTAGAGAAATGGGCTGTGAAAGGGGGTGGTTCGGCGTGTATGGCGTCACGTAGGAGAAAACTGGTTGGGGCTAGGACGTCGATCACCGCATATGGTCCACGCCAAGGGTGGTGGAGTTTCGCCGAAGTACCACGTGGTGGTATGGGATGGTGATGCATTACGAGGTCACCGATTTGGAATGCGGCTCCGGATGTGTGGCGGTCGAAGTGCTGTTTTTGATGAAGTGAGGCGTTTTCTAGGGTTACGCGTGCGGCGTTGTGTGCGGAGCGTATGACTTCACGGAGTTTCGTAGCGAATGTTTGGGGTGTGGTTGGGTCTGGGGACTGTAAAGGGTAGCGGAGGTCGGTTGGGAGGCGGAGGTCACGGCCTGTCCATAGATAATTGGGTGTGAATCCAGTGGAGGAGTGGATCGTTCCGCGGTATGCCAGGAGGCAAAATGGTAGTTGGACGTCCCAGTCGTGTTGGTGGCCATCCTTAGTAAACGCAAGCAGGATGTTGTGGATCGTGCGGTTGGTTCGTTCTACGAGACCATTGCCTTCCGGATGATAGGGAGTTGTGCGCGTCTTCCGTATGTCTAACATTTCGCAGACTTCCCGCATCAGCTGAGACTCGAAATTACTTCCACAGTCCGAATGAAACGAGAGAGGCGTGCCCCAGCGGCTGATCCACGTGCGGTTGATGGCGTTTGCCACGGACGCAGCGTCTTGACGGAGGAGTGGTATGGCTTCTGTCCACTTTGTAAAAATAGTCTATCATAACAAGTATATATTCGTGTCCGCGGACTGAAATTGGTAGGGGTCCTATTATGTCTAGGCCGACGCGCTCGCCGGGGAAACCGGTGTTCATGGGTTGTAAGGGAGCGCGGAAGGATGGGGTGGGTGATTTAAAAGGTGGCACATGTTGGGCACGATTGGCAGAAAAAGGTGTGTTGACGAACGTAACTGTGGCCACCAGAAACGGTTACGTGTAGCCTGTTCGGTGCGACGTTGACCACAATGGCCTAACTGAGTATGCAGATCGTTTAATACAGGCTCGATCAAGCAACCAGGAACGACAGGGCGTAGGTGATGCGAAGAGGGATCGCGAAGGAACATAATGTCGTTTTGTACGATTAAGTACGGCCATTGGTGCAGTAGCAGATGTGCCCTCAGACTCGTACCTTGCATGTCTCGTTCGGTCGGTTTGGGTAGACCTCTGGTTAGATGGCGATAGATGGTTTCCGTGTCTGGGTCGCTGCTCTGGCTTATGGACCAGGTATGTCTTATGGGTTCCGAGGCGGTGATTGCGTTAATGCTCGTGGTCGTGGAGTCTGTCATAAGGCCGTCGCTTTGCGATAAACGCGACAGTGCATCTGCGTTGCCGTGCTTGTGCCCAGGACGGAACTGGCAGTCGAAATCGAAATCCTGCAGGAATTCTTGCCAGCGTGCTAGTTGGTCCATGGGGTCTTTGAATGAGCTCAGCCACTGTAACGCTCGGTGATCTGTTCGTATAATAAAACGTTTTCCAATCAGTAGATGTTTGAACTGGCGGATGAATACTATGATGGCTAGTAGTTCTCTGCGGAATGTGCAGTACCGGCGCTGTGGTTTTGTTAGTGTGTTACTGGCGAAACAGATTGGGTGCTCGACTTTTGCTGCATCAGCCTGTGACAGGACTGCGCCGATGGCGTACCCACTTGCGTCCGTGTCTAAAATGAAGGGGGGTGAATCCTTGTCTACATTCGGGAGGGCGAGTAAGGGGGCCGAACATAGCGCAGCTCGTAAGTCGTTGAATGCTTGAACGCAGTCGTCTGACCAAACGAATTCTCTTCCCTTCTCGGTGAGTTTGTGGAGTGGGCTTGCAGTGTGGGCGCAGTTGCGTATGAAACGGCGATAGTACGATACTAGCCCTAGAAAGCTTCGTAGTTCGGCCGGATTCGTTGGCGTCGGCCAGGTGCGTACCCGTTCCACGCGATCGGGTAGGGGGGAAATATAACCAGGGGTAATGAGGTGCCCCAGGAAGTTTACTTCAGCTCGCAGGAAGAGACATTTGGTCGGGTTGAGTGTGAGGCCTGCGTCCTGGAGGGCCTCCAGTACCTCCCGTAGGTTGTCATTATGTTCCTGCGTGGAGCGCCCAAAAACGATAATATCGTCTAAATAGACGAGGCACTTATATGGAATAAGCGGTCGTAGGACACGGTACATTAGGCGTTGAAAGGTTGCGGCGGCGTTGCAGAGACCAAAGGGTAGGGTTTGAAACTCAAATAGCCCTTGGGGTACGGTAAAAGCGGTTTTATGGCGGTCTTCGGGGTGGATCGCAACTTGCCAATATCCGGATTTAAGGTCAAGCGTGGAAAACCAGGCGGCATTACCAAGCGCATCTAGGGTATCGTCTAAGCGGGGAAGTGGAAATGAATCACGTATCGTCACGGCGTTAAGGCGACGGTAGTCTATGCATAGACGTAGGGAACCGTCCTTCTTGGGTACTAAAGCTATGGGGAATGCCCAAGGGGACGAGGAGGGTTGGATGATTTTAGCTTCTAACAACTCATCCAGCATTTTGTCAACCTCGTCGCGGTACCGTACTGGAATTCGTCGTGGGGGTTGCCAGATTGGTTTGGCTTCGCTTGTGTCTATTGTGTGCTGTACTAGGTGTGTACGGCCGATAGTGTCCATGGACCATGTAAAGAGGTCGGAAAAAGGAGGTGAGGAGGTTTCTCAACTGGGACTGGGCTACGGTGCCTACCGAGAGGGCGGATGGGAGGGTATCAGCCAACGGTGTGGGGTTTATAGCGACTGCTGACAGAACTGCATTATATATGAGGTCGGAGTCGTCTGAAGAGGTTGCTGGGGAAGTCGAGGTGGTGTTATTGGCTAAGGTTAAACGTCGGTCGCGGGCGTAAACGATACAGTCATGGGTCGCAAGGAAATCCAATCCGAGAACGAGGGCCCATGAGCTGCTCGGCGTCACTAAAAAATCGTGGATTACCTGGGAATTATTGATGACCATTTTTAGCGTAATAGATCCAGAAATAGGTATCGCGGTGCCATTTGCCGCTCGGAGCTGTCGGGGTGTCGGTAATGGCTCTATCTGCCTAAGTAAATGCTGCGGGAGGTTAAGGGGAGTTACAAAGGGATACGTTAGCCCCAGTATCGACGAGTGCGTGGACCGTGTGGTTGTCGAGGAGCAGCGGAATGGTAAAAGCAGATACAGGATTCGGTTGGTTAAAATGACTAGAGTTAACAAACGGGGACTTACAGGGAGAGTTGTGTCCACAATGACGTGCGTGGGGTCCATATGCCGTGCAGTATGGGCACCCTGGGTTATGATTAGGAAATCGCATCGGGAGTGGCGTTCTCTTGGGTGGTGGTCGGGTATCCTGGGGTCGTGTGGATGTGGAAGGGAATAGTATCTGTCTGTGGTCCTTTGGGGCGGGTTTTCTGGGGTTCGGGTAGGTGTCCTGGTTCTGACGACTGTCATACCGCCGACAGAGTTGTAGTGCGGTTGCCAGGTTTGCAGGTGGATTCAAGGTGAAGTGGTCCGAAACTGCACGGTCTCGGAGACCAGATATGAAACGGTCGAGTACTAGGTCGTCGCGATCGGTTGAGGGTAAATTGGGGAATGCTTGACGTGCAAGCTGTATTAACTCGGTAGCGAAATCGTCGGCGGGCTGTTGCGTTTGGCGAAGGTTGTACAGTCGTTCACCGGCTACCGAGGGGAACTCTGATTATCGAATAATGAGAGTAGTATGTCTTGGGCTGAATGGAAAGGGGTAAGTAGAGAAATGCCGGAGGTCATCGCTAACTTGCGGGCGGGAGGGGCGAGGAAACGAAGCATGTATCTCGTGTGGTCGGCGGGGGCCAGGTCAACAAGAAAAAGAGATAGTTCAAGCAGCCAGTCACGGATGTCATGTCCAGCGTGGTAGGATTCTGGAGCAAGTAGGGGGTCTGCTCGTGCTGTTCTGGTTGGCGATGGATGAGCGAGATGGGGTAGCGGTTGGTGTGAAATAGCTGGAGGGGGTAGGGTCCGGATTTCGCTGCCACCATTGTAGCGTCCAGCCGATTCAACGACACGGAAGGGATCAGATTATCGAGCCTTGGGTAAGAATCTGCGATATACTCTTCAGTAGTAACACTTGGTGTTGCGTCCTCTAAAGGGTTCATTATACGATGTGATATCGGCGGGAAGAAGACGAACAATAATAGGGTATAGTACGTGATATTCGGGTAGACAAAGTTTATGCGATAAAGGCAATGTCAATAGGACGATTAAGATATCAATACAACAATGGTAGAATACGGTACAAGGGGATAACGGAGTACAAGACTATGTTACGAGATATAGAGAGTGGCGAATGTTATAACGATGGGAGAGGACTTATCGGAAGAGCGGCCGGCAATTTGGTCTTCGACTCGCGTGTTTTATTCTCCGTCTACAAAAAGCGGGACAACAACCTTATTAAAACAATTATGGACGGTTCGGGTTTAGGTCTGTTACAATGCTACATCAGCCCAAGTCGGCCGCGGAATGCATCAGGCAGCCAATAGGCGTGTGCTGCAGCATCGAGCACGCGTGATGCCTTTGCTCATGCGTGCAGCTCTATCAATAGCCAGACGAACATTCGAGATTTTCCCTCGTGTGGGTTCTCTAGCAAGGAATGGTCAGCCCAGGACCGACAGGCCATAGGCGAAATGTGCTAGGACGCTAAAGGACTCCAATTAACTAAGGCTAGTTTTGATAAGAAAAAACCGCGTATTGGCAGGCGGAGAATAGAGAGTTTGTCCCACTCGCTGAACTCGATTTCCATCTCTTCCCTCTACTGGTCATGCTATTACGGTTTCATTTCCGCCGAGGCATTGAAAATGTCCTTTCCAACTGCCTCTATGTTTGTGTATCTGCCTGTTTCTGGAGAGAAGGTCACACCAGATGAATTATCCAGTGTTTCTGTAAGAGAATAACTGCAGGCTTGGTTGAAATGCAGTTAACTGATATCCTTCCCACCTGGCGAATAGGATTTAGATATGCCGTCGTGTGGAAGTTGATTTCTTCGTCCGCAAGTTACAATGAGTACCAAATTCAATATGGCAACCCATTATCTCATGGCAAAGGTATGGAAAAGGTCCTTTCCAACTTCCTCTATGTTTGTGTATTTGCCTGTTACTTGAGAGACGTTTACCTTGGTTGTATAATCCAATATCTCTGCCAAGGACTCCAAGAATGCCGAGTGAGACCTTCTGGCTGCATTGATTTCTTCACTGTGTGAGTTCTACCTTCCTGTAGTGAGATTTGCCTTAAATTCAAGTGTTTCTGGCTTATTGTATAATTGGCATTTTTCGCATAGCCGATAGACAGAAGAGTGTATACAACGTGAAATGCAACTTAATGCTCAAAGTTTTGACCGTACGGACGCGTGAACCATTGATGCTTCTGATGCACGTGTTTCGAGAGCGAAAACGGCAAACTCGTACATAGTCTACCCTCAGAATGACTAAACATGAGCTGCGGGTGTTACAGCACACCTGAGGTCAAACCTGTCAATATACCCGCAGGGCACCTATCAGTGCCCAAATGTTGCCAGTTCTCATGGCATAAGCACACTCCACCGCTAGGTCAAACACGCTACACTGCAATCAACCTCCATAATGCCTCCCGGGATAAGGGGCCGACACAGTCGTGACGAGCTGCAGTAAATACATTCAGAAGGACCACTGTCAGCCACGGGCTCTATGCGAATCAACATGAAGCCTAACGATTGAGCGTGAAAGTAGTTCGCCGTTTTTCCTTGTTGAGGAACCCGGATGGCGATGTTTTACTGCCTTCTGAATAGGCTTCAGGTCACCGAGTAGACTTTAGAATAAGTGCTTACACGACAGAACAGTGATTTCAGCACAGTGGCCTGCTGGCTTTCAATCAGCACACTAGCATGTGCGATAGTTAAGAACAATAGCGAAAGGCGGAGTTGGAATACCAAGCGCGCACACAGGCAACAGCCGATAAAGCTAACTTATTGGGATGATGACAGTTCGACCGTCGTAGTCCGACGATATCCACCGTATGCTCCACACCATGGTGGTGCAGAGACGGTGACTTTCGCGTGATTGGAGTGATTGGAGCCTTGAGCTGCAGCAACCGCACTGTCTCCTCCTCCCCACACCTGAGCCCAGTGTCATGACAAAGTCAAGAAAACCAGAGGCGGGAGAGGACGCAGGTGGCTGGCGCGGCCGGACATGCCCCTGGGCATACCACCACACCTGGCTCTGATCCCACGGAGTGGGAGTGCCATAAAGGCCGCATTAAGAAGAAGTCATTGCAGCCTGACTCTCAGTCTGCCAGTCAGCCACTCCACACAAAACACACATGGGGTTGACCACGCGGTCAGAGTTATCCCGTCAGTTGGCAACCTTCCAAGCCACTGCTCTTAGCGCACCGTGATAGTTTCAAGCGCGTCACATTGTTTATAGTGAGGAACATGCGCTGAGCTGTCGACCTCACTCTCTACCCCACCCCCACAGTCAAACCGCTGTCCGAGCCGGTCAGTTGTCTGATGTGGAAGTGGGCGCAGCTGCTAGTGACCTCGTCTACGTGTACTACGTACACGACCTGGACCCCCAAACATAAGCACCAGGATTTCACACAACAGGGGGTTGCACGACTTACATCTCACATGTGTGAGATAGCCAGAGGTCACGTTAAGAAGGAGCCATCGCAGACTGACTCTCAGACCACCATTCAGCCACTCCACACAACACGTATTGAACTGACTACGAGGTCTAAGTGTAATTGTCAGTTGGCAACCTTCCAACCCACGGCGCTTATCACCCCATGATATTCTTCAGTTCAGATCACACATGCAACAGAGGAGTCACATGGAGAAAGAGCCGAGGAGCATACTAGCCTCTTAATCAGCTATGCAGACTGAGAGCATGTGTTTTGTGGTGTTGCGTGTGATCATGTGAGATGCAGAGGCTGATGAGGAGAGATCTAGTGTTGTGGTTTAGCCGCCGTTGTTCTACCGTATGCTTTCATGGAGAAGCAGGTGATCTAATAGGCCCATATGGTGTGTTAATGTGCGTGGGCAGTGCAGACAGTTGATTCAGGTGCGGCGGATGTATGTTGGTGCCCCTGGCCCTGGTTTGCCGGTCTCAGTGCGATGGATTCCCAAGTGACCGACCAGGCCGATGCGTGATGTGCATGTGCGGTAACAATGAGGACAAGATAGGTCGGAAAGTGCTGAATCTGCGGGGACCCTGCTGCTGGCACTGGCAGTGGATTCCACTTTCGCGCATGCTCATGTGACAAATCAGGCCCATGCGATGAGTGAATGTGCATGGGCAGTGAGGGCATTGTATGCGGTGGTCTCTGTTGTGTTTTGGTGCTCTAGGCACTAGTTCGCCAATCTCTGTGCGATGGATTGGCAAGTGAGTGACCAGGCCGATGTGTGAGGTGAATGTGCGATCGCAATGAGGACAGGTTAGTACCGAGTCCCCATCGCTGGTACTGGGACGGTGGTGGTGTCGGAGGAAGCAGGTGGCAGGTAGTTGTAGGTAGCCACTGAGGTGGTGGTAGTGGGGCAAATGGTGTTCGTCGCCGTGATCGGCGCAGGGGGTGGAGAAGGGAGGATTTTGTAGGTGATTGCGGGCGGTGGGTCATCGATAAAATTTCTATCAGTGGTTGGGGTGGTCGTCGACGTGGGGTCAGCGGGAGGTGTGGCAAAAGTTGATGATGTGGAATTGTTGTTGCGTTGAGCTCGAAGATGTCCGACCAGGCCGATTCGCGCATTAAATGTGCGTCGACAAGTTGGGCACGTTGGCAGGGCTTGTGCATTGGTGGTGTTGATCTGCGGTGCTCGTGACTTGCGAGCCGCCCTCTTGGCCTAAGCAGCGGCGATCCGGTGTTCCTCCCAGGTGACAGGGTTGATTTGCATTTGCTTCAGAGATCTCTTCAAAGTGTCCTTGTAGCGTCGTATTTGACCTCCCTGTCGGTGCGCACCCGCAGCAACATCTCCGTAGAAAAGTCATTTGGGTAGTTGCCTGTCGTCCATTCTCACCAGGTGGCTGCCCCATCGCAGTTGCACTTGCCTCAGCATGGCGTGGATGCTGAGGATTCCGGTCCGCACCAGGGCTTCCGTGTCCGGGATCCTGTCTTGCCATCTCAACTTCAGTATTCTTCGGAGGCAGCTGAGATGGAAGTGATTCAGCTTCCTGGCTTTGTTTGGTTTTGTCCAGGTCTCCGCACCGTAAAGCACTGTCTTCAAGACGACCGGTTGTACATCTTCAGTTTGATTTCAGGCTTGCCGCCGGCCGAAGGAATGATTGGCTTTTGAGATCCGTTGAGCAACCTCATCGTTGATTCTTTTGTTGTGTGACAGCGTGCTTCCCAGATAAGTAAAATTTTCCAAATTTTTGATTTGAGCACCGTTTACATTGATTCGGGAGCATTGTATTCCGCGCTGGGTAGCGGCTGGTGCATGGCAACCGTTTTGACTGTACTGATTTTAAATCCGAAATTGGCGCAGTATGTGGCGAAGGGGTTCATGCTCATTTGCATGTCCTCCTCCATCACGGTGTTAAGGGCGCAGTCGTCCGCGAAGAGCAAGTCATTGTCTGTAGTCATAGACACGCGTTCTGGGGCCTGCCTACGCCAACTGTTGAGAATAAGCCCATAATTTCTGTCTGCGATGCAGATCCCAGGGTGCTCATCACGGTAGGCGACCCTCAGCATAGCCGAGAACATAATACTGAAGAGGTTTGGGGCCAGGTCGCATCCCTGCTTCACTCCATTGGTCACTGCGAATGCTTCGGATACCATCCTGTTGTCAGTGACGCGCGCCGTCATCCCATTATGAAGCTGACGCACCAAGTGCGTGAACCGCTCAGGACAGCTGAATTTCTGCAAGATATTCCACAGTCTGTCGCGGTTCACAGTGTCAAACACTTTCGTCAGATCCACGAAGGTAGTGTAAAGGTGAGGAATAGAGTTGTGACTTCTGCCATCAACCGCGGCCCGCCGTACGTTGCTGATGTCGGCGTCATTGTCGTCAAACCATTCCTGGTGTTGACGGCGTGCGCGTCCAAGGACTTAGAGGGCGGTGGACTGGATGACATTTCGCAGTTGACACCATCGTGTTTCCACGCTGGCGTTATTATCTGGAGCATGCAGGTTCTCCAGTTTCTGGGTTATTTTTTGCTGAAGTCAAAACAGTGAGCAGGCAGATTCAACAAAAGAGTATTTAACTTACTGGGCGGTCACTTACATTGGGGCCTTCGTCGGGGTTGAAGTTGGAGCCTTATCTGGGAGATGACGAGGCAGTGATCTGTCCAACCATCGGCATCACGGATCGACTTGGTTACCAGCACGTCCTGTCGGTCTCGCCTCCGGACGGGAAAGTAGTCCAGCAGCTGCCAGCGCCGCGACCGAGGGTGCATCCACGTGGCCTTCTCCCGCGTCGGAAGGCGGAAGAAGGTGTTGGTCAGCAGGAGACGGTGTTCCGCACACGTGCAAAGAAGAAAAAGGCCGTTGTCGTTACAGCTACTGAGACCGTGGGGACCCAACACTCCCTGGTAGGCAGCATGGACTGTCTCGACGCGGGCGTTGAAGTCACCAAGGATAATTAACTTGTTCACCTTCAGCACAGTCGCCAACAGGGCATGCAGGTCCTCGTAGAATTTGTCCTTCGCCGCATCAGAGCTGGTCATCGGGGGAGCGTTAATGCTGATGATAGTGCCGAACATGTCTCCTCGAAGAGGCCAGCTAGGCTCATCAAGCGGTCACTGATACCCTGTGACAGACAGGGCAGACGTACCACGATGTCGTTCCGGATGGCAAAGGCAACACCAGAGCCTCGTCGCTCTGCCTTTGGCCGGTTGCTGCAGAATAAGGTGTAGCTGGAACCCATCTCCTCCAGCTGACCCTGCTCAGAGAATCAGGTCTCGCTGAAAGCAGCCATGTCCACCTTGTAGCGCGCCAGTTCCCGAGCGACTAGCGCCCTCCTCCGTTCCGGCCGGTTGCTCCTCGGATTGCCTAAAAGGGAACGAACATTTCAGGCTGCTAGTGTGGGTGGACTCACCCGAGCAGCCTGGAGGGTATGGTGAGTGGGATGGGGACGGGGGTATTGTTGTTTGTTTGAGTTTTATGACCGCATATTTTGCGATCTGCGAGCCGCGGCCGGCTGCAGAAGACGTGATAACCAGCATTTGTTTAGGGTACCTTTTCTAGCCCCTTCCTCCGTGAGGAGGCAAGCAGTGCTGTCCCTAAATAGGGCTGCTCGAACATCCCAGACGGATGCCGAACTCCATTATGGGTCACGGTTTTGTTTTCGTGGGAGAGCGACCCGAGTTAGCCTTGGCCGCTTCGGGGTTTCTGTCGCCCCTACCATAGGACTTTTTTGAGAGGGGGAGGTGGGAAGATCGGGAGTCAGACATACCGAGTGTGGAGGCACACACAGCATCGGAGACTCTTACCTGGTTTAGCCCACCGGTCGTAACGGTTACCCGGGGTGTGGCACAGGATGAAAAGCGGAAAATATTGTGTCTTTTGAATTCTGTCACCTCTGGCAGTTAGGTTTAGGTAATGTAAGGATGGTCGCGAATAAGAAAAGGAAAATTTGGACGCCAGTTCCGTACAGAAAGACTGCAGGACAAATATTAACAAGATAGCAGTTGGGTGAGGGCACATGCTGGGCACCGTGAGCTCCGGCGTCCCGAGTCACAGTGGGGCATTCGTCATAGCATCTCGAGCGAGAGTCGACCTTCAAACAGATTGGTTAGTTTTGATCAACGTGATTGGCCGAAAATCAGGCGTTCACGTGCAAGTACGTGCGAGAGGCATAGCCTTGTAGTACGCATCAAAAGTAGAGCCAATAAACACAGACATGAGTGAGTGCCATAGAGGGCACACTAAGAAGGAAACTTTGCAGCTTGACTCTACCTCCACAGACCGCCACTCTGCACAAACACACGCTTATTTGACGGTGAGGTCTGAGGTGAATCGTCCGTTGGCAATCTTCCAAGCCACAACTTTTAGCGCATCGGTATATTCTCAAGCGCGTCAGATCATTTACAGTGAGGAGTATGCGCTGAGGATCAAACTCTCTCTCTCCCTCCCTTCCTCTACCCTTTACCATGCACCATTCGATTGTCCGAGCAGGTCAGCTCACTAGGCGTGCCATACACGACCTTCCCCCCGCGAGGAGAAATCAACCGATCGATTTAGCAGTCAAGTTGAACTTGTTAATGCCTTCCTCATCCGATCGTACCGCTAATACTCTGTCAAACTGACCACTTTAGAGTCGCAAGGGATGACATTCCCAGCGTGACCCACAGTGTGGGTTCAACGGTAATGGAGTCCAGCACAGTACTGATATTGTGGCGGCCTTAAAACAAGAGTATAGATGAATGCGAAAAATTCGATGCAAGTACTGAAATTCAATAACAACCATCCAATCAGCAACAAAAACAGTTGTATAACTGTGCCATACGATAGTACGACCGTCGATTTTGACGATGTCCACCGTATGCTCCATGGAAGGGTGGAGTAGGGACTGTGACTTGACCGTGAATTAGTTTTAAGTGATAGTAGCCTTGCGCTGCAGCTACCGCAATCTCTCCTCCTCCCCCCACCTGAGCCCGGTGTCAAGACAGAGTCAAGAAGACCGGAGGCGGGAGATGACGCAGGTGGCTGGCGCGGCCGGGTCCCCTAAGTCCTAGCCGCCCCTAGGCGTGCCACCACACCTTCCATGTTCGGAATTTGTTAGCGGAGTGCAACCCAATTAACGCGTGCCATGCCCTGATGTGGCCCCCGTGTTGGTCCAACGCATCTACCACGTGGCCTGTTTAGGGGGCACACACACGACATTTCGACCGTCGTATTCCGACGATGTCCACCGTATGCTCCATGGGATAAGTGGAGCAGGGACGGTGACTTGCGCGTGATTTAGTTTATATTGATAGTAGACTTGCGCTGCAGCTACCGCACACTCTCCTCCTCCCCCCACATAACCCGGTGTCAAGACAAAGTCAAGAAGACCGGAGGCGAGAGAGGACGCAGGTGGCTGGCGCGGCCGGAGCCGCCCTTGGGCGTACCACCGCACCTGGCTTGGATCCCACGAAGTAGGAGTGCCATACAGGCCACATTAA
>WEDG01010838.1:0-49082 GCA_017591395.1 Schistocephalus solidus | reverse complement strand
GCGTTCTAAATCCAAGATGACCTCAGCGTTTGATGTCGGTAAATGCAGTCAACGGAGCTTTTATTACCTTCATTTATCAAAGCATGTTGTTCAAATAGTAGAATAAAGGTAATAGACCTATCCCCTAAAAGGTCTATGGCATTGACATCATTTTATTAACTTAACCCAATTCAGAAAACTTGATGAGGTACAAAACCTTAACAGTCAGTAAAAAGACTGAGTAAAGTGAATAAAGCCACTGAAGCATATATAGTTGGATCGGATAAATTACGAAAATCCTACACACTTGATGCAATAAATATATATACTTGTTAACATTGGTGCTGTCGTAATTTTAATACATGTGGATCTACGATGTTTACTCACTTCTACTTTTTGACCCTAATTCATTTATTTTTCACATGAGGTAAACGCCAGATTTAAAAGGAAGACATGCAATTGTTTTAATTTTTCATGACTGCTTCTGGCAAATAAACACGAGCATATAAACCTTTCGAACCATTCATTAAGCTAACGAGTTTTCCTTTCATGCGACCAAAGCGAGAGAATAATAAGACCTTTCTGCACTAACGTCCAGTAAGTAACCCTATCCAATTTGCTTTCCTTAACCTTAATAATAAGCTTCAATTTCTTCCTAAGGCCAACCCTGAACATTAACCCTTACTCAAATTTCCCTGGAATTTAGCGCAACGCCACATGTATTACGGAGGAATTCCTATTCCGTAAAATTAAGACACGTTTAGTTAATCATCCTTTTCAGTCAAACTTATGTGAAGAAATCAATTTAGTCCTAACATGTTCCCGGTTTTTATTCTTACAGGACATAACGATAGTTCGACCGTCGATTTTGACGATGTCCACCGTATGCTCCACCGAAGGGTAGTTCAGGGACGGTGACTTGCGCGTAATTTAGTTTAAAGTGATAGTTTACTTGCGCTGCATCTACCGCACTCTATCCTCCTCCCCCACCTGAGCCCGGTGTCATGACAGAGTCAAAAAGGCCAGAGATGGGAGAGGGCGCATGTGACTGGCGCGGCCGGAGCCGCCCCTTGGCGTGCCTACCACATCTGGCTCGGAAACAACGGAGTGGGAGTGCCATACAGGTTACATTGAGAAGGAGCCATTGCAGCCTGACTCTAGGTCTGCCAGTCAAACACTGCGCCCAAAACACATACTGGGCTGACTACGCGGTCCAAATTATCCCGTCAGTTGGCCTCCATCCAAGCCACGGCTTTGAGTGCACCGTGATAGTTTCAAGCGCGTCAGATTGTTTATAGTGAGGAACATGCGCTGAGCCGTCGACCTCACTCTCTCCCCCACCCCCTCAATCAAACCACTGTCTGAGCCGGTCAGTTGTCTGCTATGTAAATTGGCACTTACAGGACATAAAGATAATGACTTAGACTGACAAATGCCGAATAAAGTAGGGAATAGAGTATCGGAGGCTTCAATAAAGCCGTGCTTGATGCATTGACATTTCCGTGTGGTCTTCTTTGAGTCTTTCTGTGACTCAAATATAGCAAATCGACGAGTTCATGGACAGGTGTCAAAGAGCCATGAGTGCTGTTGAGCTTTCTTGAAGTCTTCTGATTTTAATATAATCTCAAATTGCTCGCCATCGCAGTGTTGTAATGTTGTTGTAACTAAACCTGCGTTATCAAAAATTTAACCTTAGCTTTAAGATTTTGCACTAAATTGTTAGCATTTTATGTAATACGCTTCATGGCAAACATAGGCATGAATTCCCAATTGTATAAAACCTTGGTCAGAGTTTACTAATTGCGCTGTCTTTGTCTGTATGCTAACTCATAATAACGCACTCACTATTTTAAAGAAATTCTGAAAACAATGTTTTTACTGCCTTAGGGTGTCTTTTTTACTGCGCATTCGAGCTTTCTATTCGGATGTTGACAATAAAAACCGGTGAACTTCCGTTGGAAAACACTGTTCAGATAATTTTAAAAGAAAATTGACGAACGTTGATTTCACTTTTTTCAAAATTACACTAAATGCAGACCTTCTCGTTGTTTTTCGAGTGAGTTCACACTAATTGAGAAATCCAATCGTTCTAATGCAATACTGTTTTGTTACAAAACTTATAATGCTACTCGTACCATAACATATTCTCGTAAAGAAGCCAGTATTTACATTCAAAAACTTCAGAGACTTTTTGTGAGAGATTCTTCATAAAGTAATTGAAGTAAGTGGTTATCCAGTCCACGCCTTTGCCTTTTTAGCCAAATATTTTTGATCTCCTTTAAGGAAAGAGTAAGAGATTAGCTTTTGAGAAACGGAAATCTACAACGTTACTCAAAAACGGTTGCCAAGACATCAGTAAATTTTGCAGATTCTGATTTGCTAAGCTCATTCTAGTGGAGTTAAAAGCTAAACCGGAAAAAAATAAAAATTCATTGAGTTTTATGGTAAACAAAGATAAAATTCATAACTTTCAAATCCAATTAATTTGCACGTTGGTCTCTAATTCCTTTGTGGTTTTCACAGACGATTTTGAGGTTTTACCATATATTCTGCTCCGTATGGGAAACCCAGCCAATAACGCTTGTGTTTTTTTGTTTAAATATATTAAACTCATCGAAGCACTTGATAATTTTGCTAGTTCCTTAACAAAATATCCCAATAATTAAAATTTTGTCTTTGACTGGAAATTAATTTTCACGATGTCCTTAAATAGTTAAAAACTGACTTAAGGGGAACCTTGTAGAGATAAGTGTCATCTGGTATTTAAGAAAATGCATCTATTGTGGTAGTCTAGCTTAAACTTTGTTGGAATAAGTAAAGTATTGCAACGTTCCTTGTGTAGAATTTGTCTAAGCGTAATCAACTAATCTACTAGTTTATTGACCAATCAATGTATGAAACAAGTTTGATGCAAAATCCTTTGTCGGAATTTTAATTAAAAAAGAATTTAAACGCATTTTTTCTCAGCTCGTATAGTACGTTGAAATTTCTACTGATCTAGTCATAACTTGGTCTTAAAAAATTAAATCGAACGATTTCCGGCCGTTGTGAATAGCAGTGTTTTCACGAAGAAATGCAAGCCTTTCAGGACCCTTTTTGAGAACACAATTTGTACACCCTAATGACCTGGTAGGACTTTAAAGTACTAATGGGAGCAAACGTACGATTATCTGACTTCATAGCGCTCTCTCAAGTCTTCAGATCTTCCGGCAATCAAGCTTACGATCAAGACATATGTACGGCTTTTCGGTCGGATATAAGCGTACTGAGGCATTAAGGCATTGTTATTGAGCTTTGATAGCCATTATCCCTCTGACTATTAACGAGTTGGCTAGTTCACATATTTTAGAAAACTGTTTTAAGTTGTCTTGTGAAATGTTTAGAAATGCCCGCATTTTCTTATGACAGACTGTAACCTATTGGAGCGAAGGCAGTAATCTGACAGGAACGAAACAACAAAATTGCCTGAAAATCGGTTTAATGAGCATCAAATGGTTACCGGGATGATGCCACTGGCAAGGCTCGCATGGGCCATATTTCTTACCTAAATATAAAGGCTTTTTACACAAATTATCCTGTCGTCAATTAACTATGCCAAATGGCCTCGAAGGGTACTTTGGCCCTAGCAGGGCTGTGCCGAAATATTCGTTGGTTTAAGTTTGAATGTCAAATTTTTCCAGCTGGTCTTCCACATTTATTATATTATTTCACGAAACTATGGCTTATATTTTTTGTTGCAAACTCTAAATCGGAACCTAAAAATGAAAAGCTGGTTTTAATCTGGTAATTAACCTTTTATATACTTGAGGTGTAAGGTACCGTTTCCATAAAGTACAGAACAAATCTAAAACCCTTCTTTAAGGATGGAAATAACAGTCAGTCAGAGAAAAATCATGCATCAAGCATGAAACATGTTTTTTTAAGAACATTAGAAAGGATTTAGGAATCTATGTTTATTATTTTGCTGTAAAGTTTTCGCAATAAAATTCTGATCCTTAATGAACGTTTACAACGTTAGTGTGAGCGAAAAGTATCACTTAACCGTCCATCAAAGCCCTGATAAGTGCAGACTGGAAGTGGTAAGCGTGAAATTTAAACCTACTGGGACGAAGACACATAAAACAAATCAGCGTTATTTTGATTTCGAGTCATGAATTTTCTTTACCCAAATATATCAGGAGATGGTGTGTCTTCTATGATGAACTGAATTCGGCGTTAACCGACCAGTTGACCGTCATTTTTGATGTCACGATTAAAGTATCAGTTATATCAAACCTGTAGCGTTCATTTAGGACCTTAGTTATTTTAACGGCACGTTAACGTGGAAATAATAAAAAAGGATTATACAATCAACTGAAAAATGTGAATTTGAAAGATTTTTAATGTCTATTATAGATTTTGAAAATGACTGAGGTAAAACGATCGGTAACATGCATTACCAACATTTTTCCTAATATCCTCTCTGAAGCATATCACGCGTATGCGTAGTAATCATGGAATATATTATTATTCTTCACTGTAATATTGCTATTTTTGTGGTAGCTTTATTATTTTTCCGGGGCCGACAGTGAAAATGTAATTTTCGCTGTTTTCACTAGTGGCATGATTTTAGTTACTTGCACAAAGATAAATCCTTCATTTTAGTTTGCACTCGTTAACAATTCTTCACTTCCTCTAAGAACAGTAGACTTAATAAAGAAATTTACTGAGTAATTTTTTTACAGTTCCCTCTGTTTCTATATTCTTATAAACGGGGTTTGTTTATCACAGAAACTTCTACACCGTTATGGGTATCTCAATCCAACATCCTCTCAAAGGCAAGGGAATCCAATTCCCGATCCTAGGTACCCATTTGGAAGAAATCCGCACCCAGAATCTTTGGAGTTGCCCTCAGATGAACTCTATCAGGCAATCAAAGCATTTCAACTCTACTTTTCTCTTCCCGTAACTGGACAATTAGATGTTGAGACGAAGCGCCTTCTTGCCAGACCCCGATGTGGAAATCCTGATAATGTAGGAGGTGACCGTCAAACGCGGAGCTCCAAAATGCTGATGAGCCCTCTTCACGGAGAATCACTGAGTAGAAGAAAACGATATCTTATCGGTGATGACAAAATGCACTGGTCAAAGAAAAAAGTCACTTGGCAGTATGTATTATGTTAATTTTTATGGATTCGTCAGTGCAACATTTGTTTTTGTTTCCCAGTTAATGGTATAATTATGCCACTTTCATAAGGTTGAATAAGGAGTCTGGTTATATTTTGTTAACAATTATTTTTTCTGTTTATGCATCGCTTAAATTACTCCCCTTTTGATTGATAAAGGGACCTCATTTATGAAAGTATATAAGAGATTATGTGAAACACGTCCACTTAAGAGGTAATATGGTTATTGATATTTTGCCAAATGCAGCTGATATAAAAATAACAATTAATCCATACCTGCTATAATGGAATATCACTTAAATAAAATGATCCTTTACAATTTCTTTCACCACGGAGCACCTTTATCATAGATTGCATATGCATATTATCGAACATATTTCCATACAGACGTTATTCGCCTAAAATAGCAATGTTTTATAAAACATCTTTTCAATATGGGTGCCAAGTTCTTGTTATTTTATGATTTGTCGGTTTTCTTTGCAAATGTTTCAGTTTTGTATTGGGCAAAAAAATGTGTTTATGTAGGAAAAAATTCTCTGAGTGTAATATTGTAGAGGGCTTACTATTGGATAGACAAATACTAATCAGGCGCGCTTTTCTATTCCATTTTAAAATTTTAAAGCTTTACATTGCAGTTTGATACAGAGAAATATGTGCAGCATAGAGCACCCATCATGCAGCTAATAAAGAAACGGAAATTTTATCTAAATATACTTAACATCGAACGAGAAGGTTAGTAAGATGTTTACGGAGGTTTAGTAAGATTAACGCAGTCAGAGTTAAAATAAATGTTTTCAAAAGGTTTTTGAAGGTAGGTTATTAGAGCTTATGCCATTAACCATAAGGTGCATAACGCAATATTAATAAACTCTGCGGAATGCCTTTTAAAATATCAAGTAGGTGACTCTTTCCAAATTATCACGCAGGTAACACTCACATTGACATTTCACTTGTGGATTCCTGAACTGCATATTACTTTTCTTATGCAATTATTTCCGCTCCGTACGCGTTAACATCTCACTAGCGCAACCCTCGATCACTGCTCGGGTTATAGTGCCGTCAATACCACGTTAGCAACAAAAATATCTCATGGATGCCCTATACGCTGTGACCGCAACTTGTAAATAGTCACTGCACATCCATAACATTAGTCCAAAAAACAATCGGTTTCACTATTCCGCCAGAGTTCTTATCGATCAAGTTTTTCGCTTTTAAAGGACATTGTGTGTCCACGGACATAAATTAAACAAAATCTTACATGCACCTTCGTCTTTAAATATATATGTAAAAATTTAGTTATTTGTGTTCACCTTTCATTGCCAAATTCCAAATACTTCTGAGTGTTCGATGATTTTCTCCAACTAATGTAGACTTTGACTAAAGAAGTCTTTTCTTTCTTTTCAGAATACGAAGCTACCCAACGCATAGTCTGAATCGATCGCGAACTCATGTAGTATTTCAGCATGCTTTTAACAAATGGGCCCGAGTTGCGGATTTAGATTTTGAGGAGGAAAAGAACTATAACCGAGACGCAGACATTGTAATACAGTTTGGGTCAAGGCGTCATGGAGATTCAATTGCTTTTGATGGGCCAGGTAGTAAATTATATACTGCTGTACTTCAGGATAAAAGAACCTTAGTTTGCTTTGTAGTAAACTTTAAATGACCATCGGTACCTATTGGGATACTTGGACATATTCACATTAACAACGAACTATTACTTATTTGCAGCAGGTTCGCCTATATTCAATGTCAGCTGAACCAAGATGTCACGCAAAAACCTTTTTGTTGAACTATGAACTATGTTATTTAAAATGAAAAAATTCCCCAACTGGATAGCCATTTTTTCGAATTATTTTAAATATCCTTCTTTTCTCTTTAAATATTATCGGAAGTTTTGAACAATTTTTCATAAGATAGTCATTTTTCAAAGTGTGAAATACCCCTCCTGTTTTAACGCCTCTTTATTGCCAAAATGTTGATGGGGCAACACAAAAGTGGTAAGATTTTTTATGTTTTCTTTGCTACTGAGGATGATCTATCTTCGGCGCTGCCGTATGAAGATGGGTAGCTGAAAGCGCGTGACTTTAAGGCCATTTCCTTTTTCCTTGCAGTCCTACGTTGTTTCAGCAAAAGACAAGCTTGAAGTGTTAAAATGTGTGGTTGAATATTATACCATTTCTCCTGACCGTTTCGTCAAAGATTATGATAACTCATATCCTAGGCTATACAAAAGGTTGCATTTCCAGAAAGCTGAATCTGTAGATTTATCGCATATCGCATAATGGACATAGCCTGTACCAGCTTCAAACGAAATTCACTGAGCCGGATTGAAAATTGGTACAGAACAGGAAAAAGTAACTGTATTTGCGCCTCAGCCAAAAGGTGTCCTGTTTATAAAACGTTCTCCACAAAGCGTTATTGAACAATATACAGACTGGAATAATTGTTACACAATACAGCTATGCTGTTATATCCACTTCGTATTGTGCTTTACATAAGTAGTCTTTCTTTTGTAGTTTGGCGTTGTGCTTGAACCCTAAAACTGAAATTAGCGCAATTATTCCCTGTTTCTTATCGTCCTAGATTGAATTTTAATTTTATTATCCCTAAACTTTATTTGAGGCTGAATCTACCAGGCTCCAGTTGACTTTAGGAATTCCGCAACAAAGCGTATTGTGTGGAAGCAACATATTACAGAGAGATGGTATAAGTTAAATCCAACGAGTTGAGAACTATCTTAGAAGGCTTATTCTGTCTTACCTTTCCAACGTATCAAGAATGTTGGATTTATACTGCATGATGTGCTTCTGTATATACGTTCCTCTAAGGGCTTGATATTCTCCAGTTATGTCCGACCTCTGTAATATCTGAAACTCACCTACGTCATAACTCTCTTGTTTGTGTTGACTTTAAATTAGGATTATATACATATGGGGAGTATGAAATAGGTATATCTATAGGATTTTATTACAAAGTTCACTCTAGAAATTCATTTTAATGGTTTTCACTCCGTGCCTCTTAAATTTATGTCAGTGTGGTAACGGGCACGAACAAGGTAAAAAACCAACCGAATGCGAGTAAGTATCTACAGCCAAAGTACTCTCAATTTGATCCTTCAAAACTTTTGTTGGGCAAAAATTATGTGAGAGTTGAACTCGCTCAACTATTTTCAACATTTGCTAACAAAAAATAACATGTAGTATAGAAGTCCAATAGCCTCGTTATTTACTGCGATACATCACCTGCATTTTAGGTGGGGTTTTGGCCCACGCCTTCTATCCGGTGCCTGAGCCTGTGTACTCCCTTGCCGGGAGATGCCCATTTCGATGATGATGAAACGTGGAGCGACGGCCCTCGCCAAGGTACTTACTGTCGGTTTTAGGTTCTTCCCCCATCCTCATGCTCCGTTGTGATTTGCAATGCCGTGCTGTTTTATACATGTTAACTGCTACATCAGTAAACAAGCCACCTGGTTTGTACGACATTATAATTTTTTAGCACAAAACATGAATTTCTAAAACTTCAGCCAGAAATTTTCTATAAGTGTTTTCTGAAGTGCCTATTATAATTTTGCGCTTTCATTGTAACATTTAAGCATAATGCAAGTGAGATAATAGAGAAACAAGTCCGCTATAAACATGGAGCATTTAGATAAAAAGTTATGCCTGAGATGCGCTTTCTATCATCAGTATCCCAACCCGGGTTCAGAATAACAGGAATTCGACAAAAAACTTCAGGCGCTGGTATGCTAGTCTCGGTGCACTGAATTCGTGAATGACCAACCAATCAAGCTACCGTGTGATGTGAAAATGCGAGCACAGTGGGGACAAGCTGGTATAAAGCCTGCACTGCTGGTGTTCGGAACGGTGTTGGTTCTGTTAGCGATGGTGGTGGGGGTGATGGTGGTGTTTGACTGAGCGCCGGTGGTATCCCTATCAGTGATGGGGAAGACAGTGGATGTCGTCATCGTCGTCGCAAGGTTAAGATGGGATGCTGCATATTGGATATCTGCTCACCCGTAGTTTTGCTCGTCTTCACCATGAATACCCTGAGGGCTGTGGTGATGGTGGAGGCAAGTGATGGCGGAGGCCTTTTCAAAGGCAGGAGACGGAGTTGACTTGTTATTTCTGTGCGTCTTCAAATGCTCAACGAAGTCAACGTAGAAGCCGACAGTCTGCTGTCAGTATGGGCAACGTGAAAAGGGTTAGCCTTTGAAGTTTCTAGACCACAAGACTTGAGACTTACTTGTCGTTCTTTTCGCTTTGGAAGCATCAATCCGGTGAGCCTGGGAAATAATTGCCCCATCTTTACTGTTGTTCACCTGATCAACTGAGCTGAGGCAACGTCGTCCCGGGGCCCCACATTTACCGTAGAGGCTTGCACCTGGTGCACTAATTGCCTGATGGCCCGTGTCAAAGTTGATAATTGCCAAAATTTCATCACCAGTTGTGGTTATGGATCTGACAATTACTGTGGTCCATGCCGCACCGACAGTGGTAAGGGAAACATTGTTCCCTAGCGCCCTTAATTAGTAAAAGATTATTTGAGGAGGATTAGCATATATATTGTTCTGTGACATAATCCCAAGATATGACAGTCACTTCAGGATGCCGGCTTTTGAATGCACTATTTTCCGGCCGCCTGGGAGCACCCTTATCTGCAAGCAAAGGCCATGTAAAAAATAGGACCTTATCCAATTGTTTTCCAAAGCCCTTATAATATCAAACATATTTTGTTCATAACAGGCACAACAATTTTCTTTCTTATACTTATTGGGAAGCAACTTAGGTCTTCGTTCAAAGTTATATTTAAAGACGGGATATCTTTTTTGGCTCCAAAAAATACTTTTCATTTCCCAGATACTTGCTACTCCAACTTGCTGTTTGATTTATATTTATTCTCAAAATACGTACTTAATATATTTTGCATAATGAAAACCATGCGTTTATATATGCAATCAAGAATAAACGTTATTATATGTCATAAAATATTGCACTGGAGGTGGACGATCTTATATACTTGACAAGAAAAAATAATAACTAAAAACCTATAATGTCTTATTTATGGACATTTTACGGTATTGAGAAAATTTTCAATTAGAAACTTTTAAAACCAAAATTACTCCTTTTTCTTTTGTGAATTTTGAAGATGTTATCTGCTAAAAAAAGGAAACAATAAAAATATATTTACTTGCTTTCTATTAAAAATATCTGAATTTATAGCTTAACCTGCAATGAAGGATAAATCTTCAAACCACTTAAGTAGACATATTTACAGTTTGTTCAGTCAATTAAGAAGAATTTTGTATGAAAGTGAGGCTCCTTACTTGACTGTATATAATTAAGCAATATTTATATAACAACCATAATTACGGAATCTTTTCTATTCGAAAATGCAGTTGAGAATTTTGGTTAAAAGTTCATGAGATAACACATCTATTGTTGACTAAAATGCAAATAAAATCTTCCGTTCAATCCTAGGCTTCCGGATTTGAGACATCACTTATAATTTTACAAAGGTAAACTTTTTATGCTCGACGAGAAGAGCTGATGGAATAAAAAAACGTAAACTGGTCATGTCTCATCACCTAATTTGTTTGATAAATGCAATGTCATTTTAAATTCAAGCGCATCCAGTCTAGAAGCCCCTTTTCTCCTTGTCTTCAAAATCATTTACTTTAAAATTTGAAATCCAGTGCAAATACCCCAGGAAACTTTATGGTCTCTGTAGATCACAGGAATCTTTTGTCAGTGGCGGTGCACGAGCTTGGCCACAGCATGGGACTTGGCCACTCGGATGTGCCTACCTCCGTCATGTTTCCCTATTATCTGAGCAAGTGGTCGCAAGTAGAACTGGACCGAGACGACATTAACGGAATGCAACGAATCTACGGTGAGTTAAGTCGAGTAAGTCTTACCAAAACGACTGAAAATGAAGCTATTCCATGCAAGAAAATCAAAACGTCAAATTTTATACGATAAATATGGTAGCCTTATAGCAAATACCATTAAGTGAATGTTGAAGAACATTCCATTTAAAATTTATATAAATCGATTGATTTTGAATTCTTATCAATAATCACTGATCAAAAAATGAGCTACAATTTTTAAGCGCTGTTGCCCATTTACCAGTTTTTGTACCTAAATGATGAAACGCAAAGATAATTTGTCAAAATTTGGAAATCTTAAAAACAAGACTGATGGAAGATCACGTTAAATGTGGAGAGGATGTCTGCTTTACTCTGGTCTATTACCTAAGTTAATTTGCATGTATGGTAATGTGTCGATAGGGACACTCTTTCAGACAGAAAAACTTTATTCTAAAATCTACATTGTTACCTTGGTCTTAGATGGAAATTTTAAGGGTGTCCTGTATTTCTCGTCTTCTACACAATTACGCAAATGTGCAGTCTTCAACGGACTCTATCTACTTATTCTGCGCCCTTCGCTTAACTTATTTGTTATGCCCAAATATACTTGAGTAAAAGCTTTCTTCAGAGATTCCAGAACTGTTAGGGAAAATGGACAATAAATTTTTTTGAAAAATGGTTCGGAATCCTGTGAAAATAAAAAGTCCATGCCATTGGACTTGTGTGTCAGCCGGGGTTCATATGTATTTTCTGACGATTGTGCTGGCAAGACGTTGGGGAAAGACTATTTGGTTAAATGTTTGGGCAACGGTAGGTTATGTTAGCCACCTTAGCCACCGTTAATCCCAGGATCTTGTAAAACGGGAATGTTGGTTTTAGGGGTTTTACCGGTGAACTCTCACCGCAGACAAGCAGTGAAATGTTCGCAAGAAAACATTTAAAATATTTCCTCCAAATTTATTTTCCTAGGCCGAGGCATAGCAACGAAATCGAGCTTGATTATATGAAAATAAGCAGACAGCAACTCTCAATAAATAGAAGGTATTTGAATGAAAAATACCAAACTTTTTGCATGTTGGGACATGAATGCAGTTGCTAGCACACAGCGTATTATTATGCGTTGCTATGGAACTTCTTAAAAATATATAGTAGTTGGCCATGTATATTAAACCCAGGTGGCTTACATAAGATATCCTTACCCTTTTTTGCACCAAATTTGCCAACGAATCATGAATTTCAGGATCTGAAAGAGAACCACTAGTGTTATCAAAGTATCATAGCTGAATGCTGGTCATTGCTAAAAAAATCTCTCTGTATGCCACTCTTGAAAGATATGTTATTATTGTAGATTTATACAAAATTTGGTCAACAATGTAACTGATTATCATGCTCTGAATTCAGTCGGGCAAAGCTTTAACATTAAGATTTTACACATTTTTAGGAGCTCCAAGGCCTGGAAAAGTCCTTCCACCAGAGCCAAGTCTACCGGATATCCCACCACCGCGTACGTCTTTTAGAAGTTTTCAACCTTTTCCCTGGTTTAAGAAAGTTGCTGACATATAAATGGCAAGGGACTTCGACACGCGAAGGAAATTGGTTTAAGTTATATTTGGGAAACATCGACTCATGGGATGGTAATCTTTCAACAAAGTAGACAAAAGGTGATAACAATTGCCAATCGGCATGCATTCTCATGTCATTAAGATTTGAAGAAAATGAAAAGTTTGAATTTTCTTCTAAATTGGCTTCAATCAGTAAAAACCACTACAGTTTTCTAGTATCAGTAGACTTCGAGACAGCAGCCCTGTTTCCAATAATCTGCAGGAAACAGTGTAAGAGGTCTAATTTCCTATTCAGCACTCTTGCCTACCCCTGTGAGTTGTATATGAATACCATCAGAAAACCACCTTATACACCATATACGTTATTATGAAATAAGCTTCTAACGAGAAATAAAAATCACCATTTCGTAAGATGCTACCACTTTTTGAAATTTTGCATAAAAATTACAGACAGTCGAATTATATATTTTTGTCTCTTTACATAACAATCTGCACCATTTTTTAATTTCGAGTAAGCTTCCTCAATTATTTACTGAAATTGTTTCCTGACAATATTTACTAAATTTTTGAAAAGAAGAGTCACTGTGATGCGCACAAGATAGTTCAACATGCCTGTGGGACAATTTAGAAAACCCTCACGTACCAGAAAATATGCATATTTAATTGGGTATTTCGTATCTCTCAATTAATATCACTTAAAGCATAAATATGGCCAATTTTCAAATTTTAAGTTTTGTTACGTTTTAGTTTCCACGAAGTTGCATTTTGAGCTATTTAAAATCGTTATACAAAGACTTTAAATCAGACTAAAGCATGATTGCATCTTAAGTTTCCCATCATTGCGCCGACCAAACCAAACAGCTATTAGTTTTCCATTCCAAACCATATACAGAATCACAATGACTAATTCTTGCGTGTGAACGTTGCACCCTATTTACCTTGGCTTTTATTTTTGAAGTATACTTTGTAAATAATCTTGTGAGCTCAAGGCAATGGCTTGTGAACCTTTCTTCATAAGTTATGAGGCCAATTTTGAACGTATGCATATTTTTCCATGATCATAGCAGAACAGCGAGAAATAAATGGGATTTTTTAAGTATTCTACGTAGACTGCGAAATGAATTCCAAAAGGTAAAGCTCATAAAAAATGTTTTATTGTTACATTTGCATAATCATAACTTATATGAGTTCTTTCTTGAAGAACGACTATTCTACTGTTACACTCGGCTCTGGTATCAATTTAACCTCGACAAGTAGTTTGAATTTAGAATTCTAAAGCAAAGTAAATATAAAATTAACATGATGAATCAGGTAGTATATTCAAACTAACAGTATCCTCCTAAGAGAAAGTTGTACTTCCTTCTTAACGTTCCACATCCTTGAAACTAAGAGGTTTTGTTTAATGCTTCGTTGAACCTTTGTTCTATGAGTAATAATCTCCTAACGTTAGGGACAAATTTTTGATCCCTGCAATTTTCTTATCCAAAATATTGTACACAAGCCATCCTTTACCGCCTTTAGCTGCTCCAACCACTGCGTCTCCAGATAAAAGGCCGCTTTTTGACTACTGCAACATCACCATCGACGCTATTATTGAGATACGTGGTCTAGAGCTGTACGTCTTCAAGGGGCCTGTAAGTAGTGTTCGCAAATCGTGTCTACTTTTATTTCCCCGCTAGAAAATTTCCAGTTTTTTAGAGAATTTAACTGACTACAATGACTTGGACGTGAATATATACTTCACCTGAGAACTCAATACCACTATTGAGATTGCCAGCTGGACGGAATCTTAAATTTTAAACTCATCCATTTCGTCATCGATTTTACATCCACCTAAACAATTATTACGTTGCTTTTTTACAATTTGCCAAAACCTATGCCTTTTAGTATATAAATGTTGTTACTTCCCTACTTTTGTTTACTGGAAGACCATAAGGATCATAAAATGTGAGTTTCTGGCAGGGGAGGAAGGTGCTGCCATCAGTTATAATGAGAGAGAGAGCGATACGTTTTATTTTGAAAGTATCATTTCCAAATTGTTAGCAAAAGGACCTCCATTCACCGTGGATAAAAAATGGTACGTAAAAGTGTTAAGACCGGAAGATAGCAAACGATACATAATGACCGAAAGCCCCAACTCTTAGTATCATGAACGGTCGTCTGTGCACGGAGTCGCATCATTTTTGTCCAGGTTGCCTTTCTTCAAAATGGTGCTGGCGTCTTTGGCAATTGACCTCATTATTGGAGGTAATATAAACA
This sequence comes from Schistocephalus solidus, assembly GCA_017591395.1. NCBI lineage: Eukaryota > Metazoa > Platyhelminthes > Cestoda > Diphyllobothriidea > Diphyllobothriidae > Schistocephalus > Schistocephalus solidus. The sequence goes on along the minus strand of WEDG01010838.1, from coordinate 34,245 downwards.
AAGATTGGTAAATAGCAGTACCTTACGAGAAAAATTGGCCAGCCCATTTACATAAAAGGGAATTTATATGTGAATAGAGGAGACAAAATGGAGGCTCAATTTCAAATGTCCACTAGCAATTGATGCTAACTGAAGCGAAAATGCTTGCCCCTGGATATAACTCAGAAGGTAAAGTGGGCATGGGACCCAGTACTTTTCTGTTCCAACGTTCCAACAAACAACCTTCCCCCACTGGAGGTAGGTTAAGTATTGTGCTTCAAAATGTTTATTGGTGTTATTCCTGCTGGCATGGCACTGACCTCAAGGTCGTTTGCCCACGCTTCAACGTGGGGTCGGCAATTGTTGTCATGATAGCGGGGACTAGTCTCTCTGTTCTCGCTGGAGGACTCGGCGTCCAGATAACAACCGTCATTGCTCGCGTTCGCACTGTTCGTGTTTGTTGTCCGTACATCGCGTAGGTCGCCGTTATTTCACGTTCGCATCTGTCCGCAAACGGGTGAACGGTGGTTTTTACGCTAGTGTTGGCGTCTTGGTTGCTATCAGGCTGGTCACCCCCGTCACCGGCGATCATTCCTGGTGGGTGCTCGTGTCCGCCTCCGTTCAGACTCGGGGAATGGTTTAGTAAGTTTGCACTCATCATCGGTTACTCCACGCTTGGGTGTGTGTCCCCTATTCGTTCATGCTTGCTATGGGTTGGGTTTGACTACTGCCATATCTGGTATAACTTTTCACTCACGTACCTGCCTATTGAACTGCACCCATAGAGTTTAGTACGCTACCGACAGAGTCACACAGCGGTTGATGGAGGTATTAAAGTGGCATTCCAGGAATCGAGTGTCTCCCTATCTGTTGGGTCGTTCCCCCGGCTCAAACGTCGGCGTCCAGACGCTGCGCAATAATCCGCCATCAGCGGGCATTGATCCGTTCCTTGCACTGCTCTTGCACGGTAACTCATGTGGGTCTGCAATCTCTTACCAGTTTCCCCAGCGTACTTTACTTCACAGGAACTACACTGGATCTGTTAGGCAGCACCGGCCCTTTTACCTCGTGACAGCGGGTATTTGGTCTCATGTAAAGATGGCTGATTTTGTCTCATGTCTGTGGGCGATACCAAAACTCAATAGTTTCGAGAGACGAGCAACCTTTTAGGATAAGTTCGCGATATATGGTAAGGCCAGCGAGACTTTTTGTTCATTTGCTTTTGGCTTTGTATTTGGATTGGACCGTCTGCTGCGATACAGACGCGGATGTTTTATTAAGGAGGAGATGGCGCGGGATGGTGTTGAAGGCAGAGAACTTTTTCGATACCAGAAGTCAGGGAAGACGGATTATGTAGGACGAGCTTTTACTGAGACAAAAAAACTTACGAGGGGATCTGCACGCAGTTGCCGCTAATGGTCTCTTCAGGCTAGTTGTTTTGAGTGAACTGATGCAGTGAACTGATGCAGTTTGATTGGCTACGAGTTCTCGAGAGGCTAGGGTCAAAACTCGCGCAGCTCCAGCCGCGAACCAACCAGGAGCGTAAGGCAGACAGAAGGACCATGGGCACGACGCCGGTTGCCAGTCGACCAAGAGCGTGAGACAAAGGGTGCGAGTTTTGGCAGATGGAGGCTTGATGAGTCAGCGGTAACAGCGCTGATCGCGGAAGCAGACCGCCACACATTCTCGAGGACTGGTTGGAGTTTAAGTTTTACATCCTCCAGTGGCTAACGATCACACTGAATAGTGAAGTACACCGCAAGCGAAAGCTGCGCAAACTTATTTCAGGGGTATAATCGCCGATTCGCTGACCGAGTATAAGGCAAAGATAAATAGGATAAAAGCCTTACGTATAAAGCCCGTCAACGTTTCGAGAGTAACCCGAAAGACAGTGCTGCAGAAAACCTGAAGATCTCCTACAACTACAGTAGGCAATGCACTCGAAATAAGTTTTCCACCCCTTTGCTACAGACTGATGATGGCGTTTAACTTTGCAAGGACGATGAAAAGGCTGAGCATCTCAATTCTTTCAGTCGATTTTTACGCGAAAAGCCTATTTGACCGTTGATAACTATAGTGGTTGAGATCCCGACCATTGACTCAGTGGTTCTCACAGAATTTATTGTTCTGCAGGAACTACTGAAGCTGGAAGAAACGAACTCGCCAGGTCCTTGTGTAATACAAGCAAAGTTATTGAAGGAGTTAGCCGTAGAGTAAGAAGAACCCCTGTGTCTACTATTCCGAGCCTCTCTCGATGCAGGCCGATTGCTACTGTATTGGAAGACAGCGTGCATAAAAAGTGCATAAAGCGTACATAAAAGTGCCAGTCGGACTTTAGCAAATAGCTACAGGTCGGTAAGCCTCACCTCCATAGGTCACAAGATTATGGAGCGAGTCCTCAAACGCGAACTGATGCAGTTTTTGGAGAGGCATCATCTTCTCTCTGACACGCAGCATGGAAGTTCCTGTTTAACCAAGTTGTTCTACCATCTGGAACGATCGACCCGAGCGATCGATGAAGAAAATGTGGTGTACGCAGTCTATACAGACTTCAAGGCCTTTGACACTTTACCGTACCAGCGTCTCCTGTATAAAATACACCGTAAGGGGCAAGCTTTTGAAGTGGATCGAAAACTTATTGGTTGGTCAATCTCAGATTGTCCGTTTTGGCAGTCAACAATCGGTGGGGGTGGCGGTTGACAGTAAGGTTTCTCAGGGTGAACGCGAACTGTGCATTTGTGTTTTTACAGTCCGTATCACTAAAGTAGTTATATAAACTTATACTGAAGCAGTCAGCTGCTGATTTACTGATATAGGCCATGGGACTGACACCCAGTGATTGCGATAGAACAATGAATAATTATTTTTGAAAGAATATTTTTATTAATCTGATTGATTCTAAAGCACGTGGGCGTGATAAAAGGCACCAAACACGTGTTACCTCTGCATAACTTTCGGCTGATATCAACTGATATGGGTTTCCGCTTGACCAGACAGTGAAGCTCTCTTTGCGTTGGGGTGGCGGCCAACGGCATCCTAGACTGGCTACAGGTCAAATCCTCAACCGACCGAAGCTTAGAAATCTGAGCTCCACTTTATCAGTCTTGGTCGGTAGGCTTAGTGCAAGTGTTCAATTTGAACCTGCACTTGATGCGTACATATTCTGCAGCATACTTGAAGTTTTAAAACAAATATAACCACAATCTGAGTAGAATTGATTGTCTCCGTAAAGAGCTTAAAATTTGACAATGCTCATCTTTAAACTGTTCCCTAAAAGCTTCTTTTGACAAACGCAGACGCTCGCCCTAGATTTGGTCAACGTCCCTCATGAGTTCCTCCGTGGAACAAATATTCTCTGGGTTTGTCGCAACACCGCCCGCGTGAACTTTCGCCGTGACTCCACCCTGTTCAGACAACCGCTTCCATGGATTGGCATAATGGCATAATGTCCTCTCTTCCGGTCTTCCTGTGACGCTGATTTGTCCATTCCTATTGGCTGCCAACTCACTGCAGTCCTGGGCTAAGGGCCCCATGGACAACACGGAGTGCAGTATCGAGAGGGCGAATCTGTGGGAAAGAATGAAACGCTTCTACAAGTTCGGCGAGGGCAAAACACATGCTAGAATTTGCAAGTGCAACTGAATTTCCAATTTTACGTTATTTTTGCCTAACCGAAGCACGAATTGGAAGTAATCTTCTAAGCTGTTATAATTTTTGCAAAAGGCAGGCAATTACAGGGAAACCATACACAAAAATTCCACCGTCGTAAGTGACGAGGTCAACTGCGTGCATCATGGACCGGGCACAAATCCAGTGACTTGCACTGCATCTAACTTACTCTCCATTCCCTCACCCAACTTGCTCCGATGACAAGACGCTGTCCAGATGACCGGATGTAGGCGCGGGCGCCATGGCTGCCAACGTTAAGCAGCCAGTTTGCCTTTTCCGCACATAAACTGGTCCCACGTACATGTCCCAGTATGCACTCGATGGGCTGCTTGAACCTTACCTTTGTGCGAGTACCACAAAGGCTGTTGAGGCTAAGACCCAGTTGCCCAGTCAATTGGCAGCCTTCAGAGCCACGACATTTAGGGCATCGAGCTTCAAAATTATTATAGTGAGAAATGTACTGATGTGCAGTGGGAATTAATCCTCCAGTTTCAACCTCACTCTCTTTTCCTTATCCCATCCGCCAATCGAGGTCCTAGTGTGTTAATCAACAGATGACGGGATTGAGCTTGGCACTGCCCGCATGCACAACAGTAGTTATGACCTCTTGCGGACTCAGAGCGGTCTGGCAACCGCGTGTCATTCGCCATGCGGACCCCCCATTTTACTCCAACGGATAAGCAACACAACCGGTTGCGGGTAGAGATTAGAAGTCGAAGATCGCCAAATTGGGGGGGGGGGGGGCAGGGAGGTGGGTTACTGTGTCTGCGTTTCCACATCACAGTAGAGTACACGAGAGAAAAGAAAACAGAAAAAAAAACAGTTAGAATGTGAAATCCATTCAGTGGGCTCCGTCACGTGTCCCACAAAGGCGACTCGACACATCCGTTTCAGTTGCCCGGGCCAAAGGCTCGAAGAATTATCTCTTCCTCCAACTCTTCATTGCGTATAAATCGAACTGCTTTGGTCAATTTTAGTTTGTCTACCTGGCCTTCTTAGTCATGGTAACCGTCGTCTTGTTGGCAAAAGATACAACGCAAACCAAAGGAGCACTAGAAATCTACGTGATGGTTCACTACATTATCTTCTGCTTATTGGACGTAGCCGCGGTATGTAGTAACTCGTTCCTATACTATGCTTAAGTTGTATGTAGCCCTTCCTTTGCTTGACTTCAGAGCTTTATATTGCAAAGAAATATGGTCCAGCTTCCATTGCAGCGAACTCCATCAAGAGGCATTTACAAAACTTTGGAGGTCGATATATGTTGTAACCCCAAGAACCAAAACATTTTTAGTTAGACGTGGCTAGCTGAACTTTGCCCCCCACCCCCACCTTGAAAATTATTAGTGAGAAAGGTTTATATGCCCCCCCCCCTCCTCGGCATGACGCGGGAAGGTACTGGTGGCAGTAAACTTCAGTAAGAGTACCCTGAACCCTTTCCTAGCATCAACACTGTCAAATAATTGAAATACCGCCTTTCAGACACACAATTCTAGAAAACAAAATTGCTTCAATTGGTGTCTTCTTAGTTTATTTGAGATGTCGTCAAAGCGCAGTTCGACATGACACTGATCTAGACGCCGGAGAATATGCTGAAATGGAGAAGAGTAAATTTCTTTGGTGGTCCAAATAAATATCACATTCAAAACATCATTAGGCCTACCTACCAAGTAGAATGTGGATGTTCCGTGTAACTACAAAGTTTGGACCTCCAATAACCTCCTTTTTCACGATGTAATTTCTACGAAAAATTAAGATAAGCTGCGGTAAATATTTGTGTTTTTACTTTAGGTCAGTCTCCACTGGTATGCTACATCCTGGTCGACCACACTTCGGAGCGTCAAAACCACACCATTCACCCTATTCAATTATTTCACTTACCTGATCTTCTTTCTCTGGTTCTTCCTCAGAGTGGGTGGTGTCCAGAATTTGAAATTGGTGCAGGAGATTTTGGTCTTATTTCGTAAGTTCATTTGTGCTGACAACAACCAAGGCTGAAACCTTTTTCACTTTCTCTATAGACGACTGGGTGAGTATAGGATATGCATATTTTAAAACACGAGGTTTTGAATTTTACTCTACCGCTCCACTGCTTCGAAATATATCTACCCATAGTCTGAACTTCAGTTCCGGATGCCTTCCCTCTCGTTAAGATATTTGCAAGTTGTTGTGTTTTTTATATCTCCTTTTAGTGCGCTAATGGTCACAACTGTAATTCGAGCAGTTATAACTCATTTTACTCCTCTACGCCATGTGCAATTGGACTTCTAGCTTCTTCATTATCCTTCGCTGCTTTTTCCCCTAATACATGCATGCAGTAGATTCCCTACCTCATGAAATGTCAACCGAAATTCTGAAATGAGTTCTCGATTAAAACAAATTACTTAATTGAGTTTGTTGTATTGACTATTGGGGTGTAGGGATAGCACCACACAGATAGCATTTGGTCACTCCATTTGTCTCGTACAAGTGGTGAATGCTCATGTGGCCGCCTCTTACTGGTACCCAACTCTCACCTGTGGCTCCTCGAAGTTGGGTTCTTCCCAGCGGCCACACCCTGGGCAACCGTCACGACCGACGGGCTTAACCAGGTGAGGGTCTCCGGTGTTGTGTGCCCTTCCACACCCGGTATGTCTGACTCCCGAACTTCCCACCTCCCCCCTCTCAAAAAGTCCTACGGTGGGGGCGACAGCAACCCCGTAGGCGGCCTAGCTAACTCGGGGTCGTTCTCCCACTAAAACAAAACTGTGACCCATAGTGGAGTTCGGCAGCCGTCTGGGATGTCAGAGCAGCCCTATTTAGGGACAGCACTGCTTGCCTCCTCACGGAGGAAGGGGCTAGAAAAGGTGCCCTAAACAAATGCTGGTTATCACGTCTTCTGCAGCCGGCAGCGGCTCGCAGATAGCAAAATACGCGGTCTTAAAACTCAAACAAACAACAATACCGCCTGTCCCCACCCCCCTCGCCATACCCTCCAGGCTGCTTGGGTGAGTCCACTCACACTAGTGGTCGGTCACATGCGAATCCATCGCATGGAGGCTGGGGAACTAGTGCCTGGGGCTCCTACATACAGTCGCCACGCCCGCCTCCACTGCCCTCACTGCTCCCGCACATTTACACACCGCACGAGTCTTTTAGGACACATGCGCCTCCAAGACAACCTGCGGCAAACCACTGAATGCTAAGCCATATCAGCGCACACTATCTACACTAATACATAGACAACACCCTCAGAATCATCATCATGTACCTGAGAATATCACGGTCTCCTAGGAACCGTGTATTTGAAGGCTGCCAATCTGACGCTTACACCAGACCACGCCATCGGCCCAGTGTATGTGCTGTGTGTCGAGTGGCTGACCGATGGACGGGGAGTCAGATAGCGATAGCTCCTCCATATCCCCTGAGTAAGTGAATCCTGGTGTGTGCGTTTTGGGGGCCAGGTCATACTGTGGCGCGCAAAGACGGGTACGCCGACCCGTCAGCCAATGCGCCCACTCCCACATCAGACAATTGACTGGCTCGGATGGTGGTCTGATTGTGGAGGTGGGGGAGAGAGTAAGGTCAACAACTCAGCGCATTTTCCTCACTATAAACAATCTGACGCACTTTAAACTATCACGGTGCGCTAAAAGTCGTGGCTTTGAAGGTTGCCAACTGACGGGATAACTCGGACCGCGTGGTCAGCCCAATGTGTGTTGTTTTTTGGGGATTGGCTGACTGGCGGACTGAGAGTCAGGCTACAATGGCTCCTTCTTAATGTGGCCTTTATGGCACTCCCACTCCGTGGCAAGCAGTGCTGTCCCTAAATAGGGCTGCTCTGACATCCCAGACGGCTGCCGAACTCCACTATGCGTCACGGTTTTGTTTTAGTGGGAGAACGACCCGCGTTAGTCTTGGCTGCCTACGGGGTTGCTGTCGCCCCCACCGTATAAATTTTTGAGAGGGGGGAGGTAAGAAGTTTGGGAGTCAGACATACCGGGTGTTGAGGCGCACACAACACCGGAGACCCTCACCTGGTTTAGCCCGATGGTCGTGACGGTTGCCCAGGGTGTGGCCGCTGGGAAGAAACCAACTTCGAGGAGCCACAGGTGAGAGTTGGGTACCAGTTAGAGACGGCCACATGAGCATTCACCACTTGTACGAGACAAATGGAGTGACAAAATGCTATCTGTGTGGTGCTATCCCTAACTAGTACCCCTACACCCCAATAGTCAATACAACAAACTCAATTAAGTAATTTGTTTTAATCGAAAACACATTTAAGAATTAAGGTGGACATTTCATAAGTAACGGATGCTACATGCATATGCATGCAACTGTACATATATGCAAAATAAAGAGTGACAAAGACAAGAGAAACTGAAAGGGTCATTTCTGGTTAAGTAGTCATCATCAGCCAGCCATAACCAGCCTTGGTTGCGCCACCCTTGAGGCTCCAACCTGCAACTCGTTGGTTAAAAGTTGAATTTCTTAACCATTGAGTAACGAGCCCTTTGTCATTTCGGTTACGATCGGTTGCTGGGGGTGCGGGGGGGCTCAAGATTGAGTCCCAAGGCACAACAAATGAATTGTATTTTGTGCCGCGATCAGTTTTCCCCTCTCTACCCATTGTAAATAGAATCAATCACAATCAGCAGGACAATGAGCCCGTGGCTCGATGGTTAGGACATTGGATTTCTAACCAAAACAGCATAGGTTAGTCTCAGTGGTTGCAAAATCTTGGTTTGCGTGTGACTGAGTGGTGACGGTTAGTAATCCAGAGATGGCCATTTTCGTCTTATTTGTCTTTGCCGGTAATGCTACTTAACCTATAATTCTAGCCGCTTAGCGGCTGCCGGTGGGGCTTGAGATCGAACGCAAAGACACAACGGGATGAGTAGGTGCCGTACTGTGATCGGTGGCCGTTCTCTGCCATGGGTATATCAGTACATTTGCATAAAGATGCGAGGTCCAGTTGTCTTATTTTGTTTACCATCCACCGAAGTAGAACGGGCACGTTCATGTGTCGAAAGGATATAGACTTCTCCCCCGACAGAACACGGGAATACGAACGCCCAACCTAATACAGGTTTTCCTGCGTTAACTTCCAGAGGTGTACATTTGCCTCTGTCCGATCCTAACATCAAACCTCCCCTTATCTGTAACTCTAACCCCAGTCCTAGCCATTCACCATTTACTTAACCCTAAAACTAACGCTGACCTCAGTTTAACCCTAACCCCATTTTCACTGGAATTTGGCGCAAAGCTCCCGGCATTACGAGCAGTTCCCGTTCCTATGTCCTGTCTGGGGGGAGGCATATAAGAAAACCCGCCCAGTTCTAGGACAGAATTGTGTTCCTACGGAAGTTTCTGAAAATTTCTCATTCCTGTTCTGGTGCCTTTTCCTACTGACTTTGATATATTCAGCCTTGTTGCCTGACTCCTATTATGACTGTACTCGGCGCAAACACTTTAATCGGCGCATTTGTTGTTGGCTGTTTTTGGTCTCTCCGAGGTCGACCATTCGGTGGCTCGGGTGACTTTTATTTCTCCCTAAAGTGAGCATGCTTGTTGGCCTGCCAGTCGGCGGACTGATCAGTCGTGGCTGCTCGTGCGTACTGCTTCGGCGGGAGGCACTGCGTCATGCTGCTCATGTGACCTCCAGTCTGTGCTCCCCCACCCCCCCCTGGGCGTCCCCCCTGGCCCCGCGTGACTATTGAAACTCTCTTATTGACCCTATGGAAACTGACGCGAGTCTGGTGCGTAGCGTCTGGTAAGCTGAGTGTAGGTTCATGGCTCGGTTAAGTACACCAGTCTAAAAAAACTGTCGAGCAGCCGTTTGGTTATATTTTCATTGGTTCGGTCGATTATCCTCACTTCCTAAAAAGGCAAATAGGATTCTGCTGTTGCCTGTGCCCAGAGAAGTTTATCCACACAGTTGATTGCAAGCTGGTGTTCCTGCAATCTTGTGTCGATGGGTTTGCTTATTTCTTGTATCTTGTATCACTATTTGACTTTGTGTGCTGTAAACCATTACCGAATCTTTCGCCACGGGAAGGGGGTCCTTCGTGCACATAATTTGCTGTCTGCTTGTATATTCCGGTTCAGGAGATACTAAAAACCCAGAAGGGTTTGGGATTCTCGCTGTCGACCTCGATGCCCCCATTCACATATGAAATCGAGAGTCAGAATTTTGGTTTTTCGTCGCTCGACCGCTCAGAATGAAGCTTTCTGAAACATAACGCATGGAGGACTTTGGGTAACCGCTGGCTTAACCCAGAGTGAAAAGGTATTTCATCTACTTCTTCCTCTCATGGTCGTTTATAACGTGTATTTGACGGGATGGAAGACGGTTCTGTAAAAGCTGCGATTATGATCAGCGGTGTGATTGTTAATGGAGTGAAGCATGCGCCTATTGTTAGGTCTCTTGCAGTAGACCATTGTTCTGATCTTCCTGTCTGCCAGTTTCGTAAGTTTTATGTTAAGGGAGGCCTACTTGAGTGTTGTCTTCTTTTTCCATAGTAAACTGGATATGGGAAAAGGCTGAATTTAGCAGTGTTTTGGAAGTCTACACGTAGCTCCTTTTGATTATGACGAATAGACGTATCTGGCCCAGAATTTCGGCGAGTACGAGCTGAAGACCAGTCGCTTGATTCCCTGCAAACATTCAAAAAAGTAGTCCAGACGGCTAAAACCCCATCGATGTATCCTTATTTTCTTAATTATACTGACCATTGCATGTGAAGAGCCTCTTAGGGTTCAGTTAAACAGCTATGCAGTAGACAGTAATAGCGATTGACTTCGAGTATTGAAATGAACTATTCTGATCGCAAGTAGGTAACACAGTCTCTGTGCACACGTAAGTTGTTAGAAACTCCTTTGGCTCCCACCTCGCCCGAAAAGTCACTCCTGACATACTTTAACGTACGCACACTAACGGATGTGAAACGAAACCTCTACCGGTAAAAAACTTTGGAGGAGAGCTGACCAGGACCTATTGTCAATAAGCCCAGTTTCTGTAGAACTTTCTTCCACCTCTTTCGCATCACAGCGTATCCCTGCCCATAACCATTCAGGTGACCAGAACCCGAACGAATCAAGTCGTTTGGCTCATTTGGACTGCTTCTGCGAATAATCCTATAATTGCTGACTCCTCTTAAAATACGGTTTTTCTGTGTGTGTTTAAGAATAAAATTTCCGTCACAATAAGTGCTTTGAAAATATTATTGAAGTTTCCAATTCTGTGTGCAGGGAGGTTTCCAACTTTATTTTTAGTCTACTTCTGGCTGCTTGGCCAACTAGTTCTGGCTTTTTGTAGAACGCATCTTCAGTTTTCAAATTTTTGAATTATTTACTTATTATTTAAGTATGTGGTCCTTTAAGGATCTTCGTTTTGGAAATAAGATTTAGAGAAGATGCTTTGTAAACATCTGCTGGTAGAATTCAAAGTCACTGGAAAATATAATGAAGTAAAATGCACGAGCATATTGCCCCTAAATAAATTACACCACTAAAGCCAAGGAAGAGGGAAATGGACAAGAGCAGTCAAGATATTAGTCCCAGTTCGATTTTTCTGCAGTCTGTTCCTTCATCTCCACCTTTCTCTCGCTCTCCATTTTAGTCATCTTGTCCTACCTTCGGATACTTGATTACCTCCTGGTTTTTAGGCCATTTGGCCCGCATATTATCATCATGAAGCCCATGCTGCAAGAGTTCTCAATCTTTCTGGTGGTAATTATCATTGTCCTCGTTCCGCAGGCAATTGCTTTGCAACGACTGAGCTTCCCCTACCTCGAGAAATTTTCTGTCACAGACTTCCTAAGGAGTCTGCAATACCCCTACTATAACCTCTATGGTGAGATAGAGCGGGACGGACTTTCTGGTAAGAACTCATGATATCCTCGCAGTTAAAAGTGTTCCTATTTTGATTGAAACCTCCTGAATTGCCCATTGCAGGAGAAACCAGTCTAGTTCATTCCGAATATGCCGCCTTTACCCGTAGGATGCTGTGCTCACTCACTGTTAAGGAGAGGCAACTTTCTCAAATCTGAGCTGCTTCCCCAAGCTAGCATATGGCTGAAAATGCAGTCCATAACCCCTATTCTCATCGGCATACTCCTCGATGCAAATTGTTATTGTCCTAGTTAGAAAGAATAATCTTCTTGGCCGCTCAAGCAGGCTGCCAAAGCGTGTCAGAATCTGTTAGTTAGAAAGTATTTTCAGTTAGCGCCATGACAATTTTTACTGTAAATGCTCTTTGTCACTGGCCTGTATTTATGGTTGTCACTGCCGCAGTGCATAATTAATTCGGGCTTTTTTTGCTTTTTGCCTCATCTGTGACTACATTTTTTGGTTTATTTTTCTTTCAGGCACACAAGAAGCCTGTGAGCCCAATGGAATTGACTGCCCCCTTACCAATCCAATGTTAGCTGTTATCCAAGTGTTCTACCTATTCTTTGCGCTTGTTCTGCTGATCAACATACTGATCGCGGTCTTTAGGTGAGCAGTTGTCCGTTTTCGAGTCAATACTTTATAGTGGGTGCCAAAGGTTGGCTATCATGTCAGCGAGTTATGATGAACTAAATATGTTTAAACTTCCCTACTATGGATTGCGACGATGAACTCGCTGTCATAGTGCCCACAAAACTGCAAATACGCAAACGTCTACCTTGAACACTAATAAAAAACCATAGTTTTCTTTATTCGCAACAATTTAAGAGAGAGTCAGTTGTCCACTTTTCCTGGGACGGTAAATGTTTAGTCTTTCGTTTTTGTAGCCTAACCTATGCTGTTTCTTGGTTAACTCAAAACAAGCGCCGGGCTAAAGGTCAATGGATGTAACTGTCTTCCATGTTGTAGGCGTCTTCGAACTGTGTCTTATTGTGGGGCATACCGAAATGTGGCATGCCTCGGCGGGGGGAGGTGTACTCTAACCAACACAAGACCGACCTTTGAGGGGTGGAAGAGAGATAGCCGTAGGAGGGGTAGATTTCATGCCAGGCACTTGGGAGTCGACAACAGTAATCGGTGCGCGGCCGGAAAGATCCCCGCATCTGTGCATCCATCGTCGAGTGCCGAGATGTAAGAATGGGATAACAGACGAACAGATGAGCGCTGGTTGCCAAATTGGTGAATGTGTGGACGCCTGTGTTTGGCTGGCCGTGCTAGGGCTGCACTCACCTCAAGCGTTAATATAATCCTGTATGCTGTGACCTACGTTGCATTCCACTGTAAGCTGAAGCCATAACCACTTGACCAAACAATGCGCTGGTTATGCAAATGTGGTTCACTTTAATAAATGTCTCCATTCTTTCCAGTGAAGTCTTCAACAGGCTATCACCAAAGTCTCTGGACCACTGGCAACTCGATCGCCTTTCAAAAACCCAACATTACAACAGGCGATCTGCTATTCCAAAGCCTTATTCAATTATCAATTACGCTTACAAGATCGGTGTTTATTGTGGTAGGTTCCTTCATGTTTCCTTTCTATTTCATTACTTTTTATTTCATAGAAATGAAAGATTCTTTACATAATGTCGTCTCTCATATGGCCACCGTGGGTCTGCTCTACCTGAACATTCGCCATATAAAGGGGCCTGTTCTCAATGCCTTTTTAGGAGTAAATTGCGCCGCAAACCTCGCGCGATCTCACAAATAAGCATAAGATTCAGTCCACACCGAACCTCCCTTTTGCAATGTTTATATGTACAAGATCTGGTGATTTGTGATCCCATATTTTCCGACAACTTGCTACACTCTCCCGCCACCCCGCTGTCTGCAGCAAAGCAGCGAGGCGCAAGAGGATTTTTCATGAATGAATGAATGTTTTTCCTTAAGAAGCTTACTCCGGCTACCAGAGATACGATCACCATTGTACTCTTGAAATAAGGGTGGTTAATTTAGCACAGGCGTATACAGCAGGATTTATTGGTACCATCAAATTTCGTGATGGCTTATCAACTGCAACCCGTCTTTGTATAACACAGGTGAAAGTTCGACCGTCGATTTCGACTAGGTCCACCGTATGCTCCACACAAAGTGGTGCACGGACGATAACTTGCGCGTAAATGAGTTTTAAATGATAGAAGCCTTGCGCTGCAGCTACCGCACTCTCTCCTCCTCCCCCTCCTGAGCCCCGTGTCACTACAAAGACAAGAAGACCGGAGATGGGAGAGGGCGCAGGTGGCTAGCGTGACCGGAGCCGCCCCTGGGCGTACCCCCAAACCTGGCTCGGATCCCACGGAGTGGGAGTGCCATAAAGGCCACATTAAAAAGGAGCCATTGCAGCCTGACTCTCAGTTCGCCAGTCAGCCACTCCACACAAAACACACATTGGGCTGACCACGCGGTCCGAGTTATCCCGTCAGTTGGCAACCTTCCAAGCCACGACTTTTAGCGCACCGTGATAGTTTAAAGCGCGTCAGATTGTTTATAGTGAGGAAAATGCGCTGAGTTGTTGACGTTACTCTCTCCCCCCCTCCACAATCAAACCACCATCCGAGCTAGTCAATTGTCTGATGTGGGAGTGGGTGCATTGGCTGACGGGTTGGCGTACCCGTCTTCGCGCGCCACAGTATGACCTGGCCCCCATAACGCACACACCAGGATTCACTTACACAGGGGATATGGAGGAGCCATCGTCGTCTGACGCCCAGGTAACATGTGATTCACAGGTAACGAACAGAAGTAGACAGCAGTTTGAATTGACAGAAAATCAATACATAACAGCAAGGGTCAGAGGTCAACGTAAAGAAAAATCAGGTCAACGCGTTAGCTTAAAAATCAGCCTTACTTAACTGTGGATATCATGCACGATTCATTCAAAAATACAGCAACCCCCTACCACCAAATTTGACGGAAAATTCAGTTCCAAAAGCCCGTTATGATATATTTACATCGGTTACGCTGCACCATAGAACGAACATACAATACAGCTGAGCTCATCTTTATCAGTCCTAATAGAAGCCTGTCAATCAACCAGCCAAAGGATGCCTTGTCATTGCATGCCAACCCAAATTGTGTTTATGAATTCCCGTGCACTTGCGGATGCAAGTAAATTGGGCGAATGCGAAGGCCATTGGCAACCAGAGCCGATGAGCATTTGCCTAAATGGCCGTTTAAACAAGAAAATCAAGTACCACGGTCTTCGATTACTAAATATCTGTTGGACAGCGGCCACTCTGTTGACGTCAAAACAGCGTTCCGAGTGAATATACGTAAGGAGAAACCCGAACTTTGCAAGCAACTAGACCACATGGTCAATCTACAATTGCCCTGGTAATCTTCCCCCCCCCCCCTAGATTTACTCATGACTGTGAATTGTGTTAACTCCTCCCCACCTTTTCTTTCCTCTTAAGATTTGAGCTAATGCGTTGACCTGATTATTCTTTACGTTGACCTCTGACCCTTGTTGTTATGTATTAATTTTCTGTAAATTCAAACTGCTGTCTACTTCCATTTTTATCTGTGTTATGTAAAGACGGGTTGCAGTTGATACGCCGTCAAGAAATTTGTTAATACCATAAATCCTGATGTTTTCAATTCATACCCGGGAATAATGCTTCAAATAGGGGCGGTTACTTAGAAAACTTCAGGCGTAAGGAACAAAAACTAGCACTGTTCCATGGACAGTGAAATACGTGTACCCGATTTGAGATAAGTAGGCAGGAGAATTTAACTGATTAAGTTTTGGAAAACTTGTGAGTGCAGAAGCATGTGTTTCCTGTTCTGATCATCTCAAACTCTGCAGTTTCACAATGTGCCCTGACCTCTGAGTAGGTAATTTAGATTCCAACCTTAAACTTATTATTTTATCGGAAAAAAATAGCTTTTAAGCATGGATTCCCACGTAAGAAGCATTAAACCATTAGGAAAAAAGTTGCTTGTAACGGTTCGATGATTATAGTCGGAAAATCCAGGTTCGTTAAACCAATTCGTTCGATAATTGCACGCGTCTCTTAATCGAAACGCACAGGAAGATAGCTTGTTTAGAGAGAGAGAGAGAGAGAGACTCTTGTGGTAATTATATGCTGTAATTTTAAGTCCTGCAGAGGAAATAAATGCAAACGTCTATCAATAAAATATGAAAATCCAACATTTCAAAAATTATTTTCAAGATAGTTTTTTGCCCACAATGCAGCTGCACGAGCACTTAATCGTAACGGCCCGGACAAGAAACCATATGGTCATCTTTCGCGTGTTGTGATCAATGAGAAGAGAAGAATCGACTTCATCGAGACAGCCGTGAGCAAGAAAGTGTTTCGATCAGAAAAGGCAGGCGCCACAGCCCTGGCCACCGTCGAAGAAATAAACAACCTGTAAGTCGATTATCCACTAACTGTCCATTTGTAGTTTAAGCAAAAATGACTACCAAGCATAGGCACAGTGATCTATTTTTGGCTCCTGAAATTACTATCTGTCTGCACAGGATTATTTATTGTTAAAGTCGTTTTGTACGCACACATAAATGTCAGGAATGTCTTTTTGACGCTGATTAATCGTTGATTCTTTGGCTTACTGTCAGTCAAATTGCTGGTTACGGTTACGGTAGGTTCGTGTTTCGTTAAAGGGTTGGGTCTTACCCATTACAGGCATGGACACGGTTGCTGTAAAGGTTTTACTAAACTACAGTTTTCTCATTAGGTAACATACCCTACAGCTATCAGCTCCACTCCCTTCATCCTCACCGAGTAACATTCCTAAATTGAAATGTCCCTTTTCATAATAAGCACCAAAATCTGAGTCCTTAAATGACAGTTTTCATTATTTGTATATTAGCATCAAGCTCAACGACAACGTGCATTCTGCTTGGCTGGTAACATATTAAAATTTGCCCTTTTTTCAATAAAGTGCCTGTCACAGGTGTTTTACGTAGTTCCTCTGGGATTCAACTTGAGGCTGAAATATTTACGCTCTATCCTCGTACTGTTAGACTTCACGAACATTCAATTGATGAAAGGACGGAAACATTAGACAAAATCCATGAAACACCTTGCCGTATTTACGCCTAACTTTGATATCTTACGTAATACTTAAACAATTCACGTCAGTTCAACCGTCGTAATCCGAGGATGTTCACCGTATGCTCCACAGAAGTGTGGTGCAGGGACGGTGACTTGTGCGCAAATTAGTTTTAAGTGATATTAGACTTGCACTGCATCTACCGCACTCTCTTCCCTTACCCGCCTGCGCCCGGTATCAAGACGTAGTCAAGAAGCCCGGAGGCGGGGTGGGGCGCAGATGAAGCATTTCCCACGGAGTGGGAGAGCAGGGTGCGGCATGAGCCTGCACCTCCACGTGCCCATGTTGGGCATGCACACCCCCATAGTCGGCATTTGCTATGGGACCGCATCCCAGAATAATAACGCCTGCCGAACCCCGATTTGGCTTCCGTGTTGGTTCAGCTAATTTACCACGCGGCCCGTTTAAGAGGGCACACTAAACGCCTATGAGTACTAATAATAACGCAGTTAAAGAGGTTATTCAGCAGTTGATGACCCCATAGAAGCTTGAGCTGCGTCTGTACATTTTCAGATGACAAACTCACCTAGACAAAATAAAAAAGATCCAGAATATTTTATAACACTTTATGCTGCTATAACTCTCATCACAGGTGAAATAGAGTAGATTTCATACCTCAGTAAATGTTAGCTGAAATTGGGACATGTGATTTCGGTTCGAAAAAATTAATTAAGTAGGGTTGTTGATTGATTATCGTGCAGTCTAACCCAACATTTTTCAATCACGTCTGGATACCGGCTTTAGAACGAGCTCCGTTCTGACCACCCGCAAAAAGTACAAGCTGTAAAAATGGTTCCTTACATATTGCGCATTTTCTCATTGATTTTCGATGCCCTTATATATTTAGCTATATTTTGTACAAAAAAATCACAACAATTACAATTCCTTTTTCTTTTAGCGAAGTATTCTTAAAATTTTATACTTGAAGAAAAGTAATAATTTTGTTTAAAAATAGTTTCTAATTATGATAATTTTTAAGACTGAAAATGTCGCTCATAATACATAGTATCCTTAAGTTTATTACTTTTGCCTATAAAGTCTATAACGTGATCCACATCTTTTGCAAAAAAGCTATGTAACCTCTGCCTCAAAACAGAAAAATTGGTGAATTTCCTTAAACAGAATGTATACAGTACGTAGTTTTGAAACTGCGAATGCATGGGCAATCGCTGGTAGGGTTCAAACTTATTCGCAGTTTAGAACGTTTTCGAAAACGAAAAGATACGAATTTTTCGAATAAAAAAATTCTTAGATCGCGTAATTTTCTATCAAAGGATTAAAAGAAAGAACATAGTTACGCATGTTTTCTATAAGATATATTTTAAGTTATTATGGCATCGAAAGTAAATGATAAAAATACATACTACTTAAGTAGCCAGCCTTTGCAGCGTATACTTTTTAAAGGTGCTAAGAAAGAAGCCTATTCAAAAGTCAGAATCTTGTCGCGACTGAAATATCTTGATATAAGGCGGTAAGATTAACAATTTACCAACCCTACTTAAGTACTTTGTGCAAATCGAAAGCAAATTTTAGAGCTTTTATTGATATTTAATGAGATATGAAATCTACTGTAGCAGTCCCTCCATCAGCCTCTGTTACTTGCCCACCTTAACTAGTGTCCTGTACCATTTTCGGTTAGTATGACTTGTATGGCCGTCCCTAACAGGACGTGGGAATGTGAATCGCCAGAAATGCATGTGGTTTGCGCCCAGTTTCGGGGATCATCGGTTTATGATCAAGGTGAGAGTTATGGTTCAGTTTAGGATTACGTTTAAGGTAAGGGTTGATATCAGAGTTAGGATTAGGGTCAAAAGTATGTTAAGGGTTGAGGTTAGGATTCATTTTAACGGTAGAGTTTAGATTTAGGTTATGACGAGGGCTAAGCTTAAGTTGACAGTTTATTTTTATGTTACGGTTAGGGTAAGAGTTAAGCCACGGGGATATTTACCTTTCCCGAAATTCATCTTAAGGCCACATATTTTGAGTGGGCTGGGTGTTCCTATTTCCATGTCCGGATGAGGCGGCCACACAAACCAACCTCACCCGTTTTCGGTTAATTTTAAATTAATTTGACAAATTTCCACTTAAAGTACTCACTTCAGATGAATAGGTGTTGTGAACAAGTGACCTGACAAGTTTCCTTCCGCCCAGGGTTCTAAAAATAGGAAAGAATCCCACTTGCCGGTTACGGTGGCGAAATATTTCCCCATCGAATTGTCAAGTCGGCTAACTCCAACGTTTGAGACTTGAAGTTTACTTTCCTAATAGTGAGGGAGCCATTTCTAGGAATATCACTTTCTCGCTTTCTACGAAGTCACTATTTGTAAGCGATCTTGTAAGGTTATTCGAGCCAACCATTGGCACCAATCAAATTTTAAATTCTTATTCGGCAGGGATTGCGGTCATAGTTATTGTACACGCTAAACAAACTCCTAACCACCCGATGTTTTGGCCAGGGCTGGCGTTACGACTATGGCAGTTTTATTTTGAAGATCCGAACGCCCGGTCCAGCTACCAACACATTATTTCGTACACAAGAGAGGCCGGTGTTTCGACTTAGCTATTCGGTGTCTGAAAGCAAGAGCTTCTGGTTGAGCCTTTCGAAACACGGAATTTACTGGCCAAAACCCTTCCGAATATCAGAACTCTGTGGAAGGATACTTCGTTTAGTGCTGAATTTGGAATTCCGCCCGCACTGTCAGCCCTAATTTCCTGTTCCCATGTTTGTTTGCGGTGGACATTCTTTTTTGCTTACGCCATCACTGTACCTGAAGTTGGTCCTGTGGATTTTTCGAAAAGCCATGGTATCCCTAGTTTATGGAGTGTCACTTTTATTTTGATAACCTCGAAGGCCTAGGCAGTCAGACTATCATTTATTTGTCTGTGAAACTAGTTTTTTATTCCTCTACCATCCTCAAAGTTGTTGGAGTGCGCGTACACAAAAAAGTCGAACATGTGGAGCGATTCGAGATTATTGCCAGCTTTTGAGCTGAAGCAGTCTATGTATTTAACCGCGTTGGTGATTAAGCAGGTAATTGTTTTGAGATTTCGATAGTTTAAGGTTCGTGTATGTGACGCGCGCAGCCGAGGTCACTAGCCACTGTGCCAATTCCCCGCACCAGACAACTGACCGCCTCGGAGAGTGCCTAGGGCCTGAAAATGAGATAAAAGAGTGAGGTCGACAGCTCAGTGGATTTTGTTTACTATAAATTATCTGATTGGCTTGAATTAAATGAAGTGCGCTAAAGCCTTGGCTAGGAATGTTGCCAACGGATAGAATGATTCGGTAGTTGCAGTCAGCCCAGTGTGTGTTCTAGTTTGGAGTAACCGACTGGCAGATTGAAAATGAGGCTGCAATGGCTCCTTATCAATATGGCCTCGATGACACTCCCACTTCGTGGCATCTGACCCAGGTATGATGGCAGCCCTACAGGTGTCTGCGGCACGCCAATTGTCTCCAGTCGTTTTAACTTGGTCATGGCACTGGGCCCAGGTATGGTGGGAGGAGAAAGTTAGGTATATGCAACGCAAGCCTACTACCAGTATTATCTAATTCATACTCAATTCACCGTTTCCGTGCAACCTTGCAGGGTTGAACACGGTGGACTTCGTCGAAACCGACGTTCGAACAGTTTGAGGCCTTTTAGCACAGAGATCTTTGTGAGTCCTCGAATGGCGCAGAACAATTTGACTTCTTGCCTCGGTCACCTGGTTTGACCCTCGACATGCCCCAACACAACCTTGATCAATGCGGTCAAAGCTGTTCTTGAGTCATGGAGTGGCATCTTCGGCTAACTTTTATAGGACTTCATTTGTAAGAATGCATCACTAGATTATTCACCCTGCTTTGTAGCGTCTGAAGCAAGGCTATCGATCATATGCACGGAAAATTTATACAAATGCAATTAAGTGGAACCGAATTTTACTCTGCATGAACTAAATCTTAACATTTCAGCCAGTGTAACTTCCTCACTCTACATACATCGAAGGGGAGATCGATATAAATCCTGACTTGCACCCTTCCGGCTTTTCAAGGAGCGTCCTGTTTTTACGGAAAGTATTTCATTTCCATTTCTTGTAGACTTAAGTCAAAGGCGCTCTACCTGAAATTTCGGATGAAGGATTGGGCGAGTATGGTGAGAGAAGAAAGAAGTAAGTTCCCCCTTGTACTTAACTGTATGGCTTATTGGGCACTGATACCTCGCCATGAGTTTGATTTTATAAATTCGAGAATTCTCAACTTTGTTATTACCCCCTATCCGTCTGAATGTTATTCCCTAACAATGATATTATTCGTTGACGAACGCTCAATGATCGCTAACGGAATTCACTCGTCCCGCCCCGCGCTGAGGCTCGCTCTCGTATCCCGCCAGCAGCCGCACAGCAGCTAGGACTGTAGGCAGATGAATACTGCCGACAAAGACTAGGGAGACTAAACTGGCCATTTCTGGCTCATTAGTCATCATCGGCCAGCCATAGCCAGGTGGTACACCACCTGAGACTCGAGCCGATGGATTAGGATTTTGTTTGAAAACAGCGAGAGAGGCGTGATAGTTGAGCATACTGTGGCAAGCGTTAAAACTGAAGCACCATTTGGCTGGTAACGGAAACGACACTGTGCCATTCATGTTTACAAAATTGCATCAATCAGTGCTAATACGCAGGCCATTCCCCATGCATGTTGCTGAAAAAGTAGGGTGATATTTTTTTTCTGATAACCGAAACATCCGATGTTTGCGTTTTGATTCGAAGGCGTTTATACATAAACAAAATAGCTTTCTAAAGCTGCATTACTTGGTGATAAACTAGGGTCGATCCTGTTAGTATAGTGATCCCATATTTTCACAAATAGATAGGATAAAGGTTTGTCCACGTGGACTGTGTCGAAACGATTGACTCTAAATAACTATGGAAAAAAATAATTACGGTTATTATTTTCACTGTGTTCATTAAAACAATTTCCCTCTTTTTCCAGAGAAGAAATCGGAAAAGGAGAAAGTTGTAAGTCCATAATGCACCCTGCTGACAAAAATGTTTAAATTGATGCAAACCAAACTAGGAAGCCGTTGAAACCTCTTTTAGCTGAATTCATACTGGAGCGTCTGGTTTTTGCACCATGTTATTCTGTAGCCCGATTTCATTTTCCACCTGATGGCTGACTCGTTAATTAGTACTAGGTAGGTAGGTAGCAGGTTGAACCCACGCTAGAATAAATTTTCCATTGAGTCATTGAAATGATAAATTAAACTGTTAATTTTCGCATGTTTAACCGTTCAAGTAATAGCGCCGAACCGCATGAATAGCTAGTCCAAGCTTTACAATCAAACTGGTCGTATGAAGCCCCATCGTGTGATCTAACACGTTTTCAACAGCCATTTTTGTAAAAAAAACATGCCAGCTTGATATAAGCTGTGGAATATACTTATGCAAATGGTTCTAACAGCAGGCAAAAGAGGCAATATCCGCTCTCTTTTTCAATGGGAGTTATAACACTGAGGGATCTTGCTTAAGAACTTCAGACATTCCAAATCAAACTCCTCGTTCTTTGTCACATGAATGTGCTCAGGTCTGAGGCGAATTACTTTATAGTCAAAAGGAGCTGTTTTTATCGAACCGGCTCTGTTCTCCTTCTAATGATGGGGCCTAAAGCGTGGCTCACTTGTTTCACAGTCACACACGTTTAAACGTAACCATATGTCCCAATGGAAAATGCAATACGTGGCGAAGAATTTGCCGCTTTAAGGACCTGACCTAGTTGCACTTTGGGAACTTGTGTTTAGCAGTTTCGTCACATAAATTTTTGAAATGGTTCCGTGAGGAGAGTGCTAATAGAAAACGATGAAAAATCAATGCATTTTAGGAGTTGAGTCTCTATAACCTCGTTCAAAAGATGGTAGATTTGGTGCTGAGAGAAAAACTCCTGAACTAGATTTAAGATTTCTTAAACGATCGAAGACCAAAAGTTATCGTGGATGGAAACTCATCAGAATGGGCGTCTGTTAAATGTTAAGTCCCACGAGGAACAGTTCTTGAACCACTTCTATTCATTATCATTGTAAATGGCCTAGTGGGAGACGTAAAATAGAATATAGCACACTTTGCAGAAGATCCTAAACAAAAGAGGGTGATAAGTGATGAAGGAGATTATAAGATATTATAAGAGGAAAATAGAGAAGCTGCACGCATGGAGCGAGAACTGGTACATGAAATTCAATGTCGAAGGAGATTATAAGATATAAGATAAGATATAAGATATAAGATATATCTTATATATATCTTATATCTTATATATATATATATCTTATATATCTTATATATATATATATATATCTTATATATAAGATATAAGATAAGATATTATAAGAGGAAAATAGAGAAGCTGCACGCATGGAGCGAGAACTGGTACATGAAATTCAATGTCGAAGGAGATTATAAGATATAAGATAAGATATAAGATATAAGATATAAGATATAAGATATATCTTATATATATCTTATATCTTATATATATATATCTTATATATCTTTTATATATATATATATATATATATATATATATCTTATATATAAGATATAAGATAAGATATTATAAGAGGAAAATAGAGAAGCTGCACGCATGGAGCGAGAACTGGTACATGAAATTCAATGTCGAAGGAGATTATAAGCTATAAGATAAGATATAAGATATAAGATATAAGATATATCTTATATATATCTTATATCTTATATATATATATATATCTTATATATCTTATATATATATATATATATATCTTATATATAAGATATAAGATAAGATATTATAAGAGGAAAATAGAGAAGCTGCACGCATGGAGTGAGAACTGGTACATGAAATTCAATGTCGAAGGAGATTATAAGATATAAGATAAGATATAAGATATAAGATATAAGATATATCTTATATATATCTTTTATCTTATATATATATATCTTATATATCTTATATATATATATATATCTTATATATAAGATATAAGATAAGATATTATAAGAGGAAAAATAGAGAAGCTGCACGCATGGAGCGAGAACTGGTACATGAAATTCAATGTCGAAGGAGATTATAAGATATAAGATAAGATATAAGATATAAGATATAAGATATATCTTATATATATCTTATATCTTATATATATATATATCTTATATATCTTATATATATATATATATATATCTTATATATAAGATATAAGATAAGATATTATAAGAGGAAAAATAGAGAAGCTGCACGCATGGAGTGAGAACTGGTACATGAAATTCAATGTCGAAGGAGATTATAAGATATAAGATAAGATATAAGATATAAGATATATCTTATATATATCTTATATCTTATATATATATATATCTTATATATCTTATATATATATATCTTATATATAAGATATAAGATAAGATATTATAAGAGGAAAAATAGAGAAGCTGCACGCATGGAGCGAGAACTGGTACATGAAATTCAATGTCGAAGGAGATTATAAGATATAAGATAAGATATAAGATATAAGATATAAGATATATCTTATATATATCTTATATCTTATATATATATATATCTTATATATCTTATATATATATATATATATCTTATATATAAGATATAAGATAAGATATTATAAGAGGAAAAATAGAGAAGCTGCACGCATGGAGCGAGAACTGGTACATGAAATTCAATGTCGAAAAGTGTGTGGTAATGCATATAATGTCAAAAAAATGAAGAAGAAATGAAACTGCACGACGGCATCTCTTGAAATCTCAATCACCGGAGATTCTTAATGTACAGAAAGACCTTGGCGTCATAATTCAAGAGGATTTAAGCGCGATAAAGTAGTGTTCCGAAACCGCAGCGCAGGCACTGTCAAATATGAGCGCAATACGAAAATTTTTCCTAATTTTTATGTCGATATCTTCGATAAGATATATGGAGCACTTTTGCGGTCGCACCTGGAGTATGCCGTATAGGTTGGCGGTCGTGGTTTTGTACCGATTGCTATTCTTGAAGGTGTACAACGATGTGCCACACAGTTTGTTACTGAACTCAAAAATTTGCATACGAGCAACCTCTGACCGCCTGAATCTCTATCGCATCCACTTTAGTCAGGAAAGAGCTGACATTTCAGGAACGTTTAGGTTGCTTAGAGGACTTGGTCTGGATGTGAAGGGGGAAAATCTTCTTGAAATGGCACCGAAGCCGAATCTCGTACAAAAAGAATGCCAAATTAAAAAGGAGCTAGGCCATACCCATCAACGCTCCTCATTTTTCTTACAGTGTCATTCGTGGGTGGAATTTTTTACCGATGTATATCGTGCACTCCCACCGCCGTGAGTGTGTTTGACGGACGTCTGGATAATCAGGTGTTAAAGATCGAGCAGCTCACCCCAAAGCACACCAATTGAGTTACTACTACCTACTTCTCATATTTCAGTAGACCATGGTGTTCATATAAACTTTTTAATTCGCTGAAAATATGGGTGGGATGTCGTGAATGTACTTTTCACCGTTTATCGCAAATGCCGCACTTTTTAACATTTATCTTTCATTATTAGTTTTGTGCATTTTGCACACTACTTGTCAAAACTTGTGCAACCCAAGTACTGTACCTGCGCTGTTAATTTTGAGTTTTAAAGGGCTTCTCTCATTTCCTCCAAAGACACTGCTGGACTCTAAATAACTGACTTTATTGTGATTCATATTTGCTCTAGGCTCAACTTAATATTCGAAGCATAAATTTATTCATGAAGACACTTGCCATGCTATATGACACGCACTCCATTTTTTAGCTAGAAAAGCATTGTGAGTGAACTTCAGGTAGTATTTAGATGAACGATTTGTTGACAGTCGAGTTTGTGAGGTTATCAGTGGGCACTTATAGGAAACTTAGCTGCTAACCTTAAAAAAACTAGTATTAGTATCCAAAATAAATTCAAAATATTCCCTATCAACTTGCAAACACAGTATTGTGAATACGTACTTTTGTATCAAGTAAGAAAGGACTGCTGATAATTATCGTGGGAAATCAGTCTAGCTTACGAAATTTCGAATGGGGACCGACAATATTTTTGCTCACGGGACAGTTTTTGGGCGTCTTCGGGAGCCAAGTATTTTCTCTTCTTTGGAAATATTTTAATGGACGATTAGAAAATCGGATGTAATTATTATCTGGTTTCAATATATGTTTTGCCATTACTCTGCATTTAGATTAAAATTTAAGATTATTAAGATTAAAATTAACCGTAAAAAATTTTTTTGAATTTGTGTAACTTCACTCACGATTTTTTGTAGTTAATTAAAACTTTTGTGTCATGCAAACGTTACTTACGTCACCTTAGAGCATGACCTACTCATTAGAAACAACATCAACTGCAACGAGGTTGTTGTAGGCATAGACTCTTCGTGCGTTTTAAGGGGCTTTATAATACTTCAGAAAAAATTGGCCTAAAACGCGTGCAACCAGGATCCTTTTAATGGCTTGAGGTGTACTTTGGTTAATGTAGTCAGCATTCACAATCACATTTATTGCTGAGGGTGCACAGAGCCAGCGAGAATTTGTGATTCACTTGCATAGCGGCGTCTCAGTGATGCTCGCTGATCTCCCATTAATTTGCAACAGATTATCTTATACCCGAACCTCAATGTGTCTTGTTACTATTTGGTTATAAGTACCAATGTTTCCGCAGCAAACGACAACCCAAAGATGGACTGACGGATGCCTTCGAACAAGTATACTGAACTTCCTGATATTTACCTCATGTAGACGCTGTCTCGATATGTTTGGAAAATAGCAGGTCTAGTACGAAGACTTCAAAATGCCGACGGGTGATATGGGTCTGAATTTCACACACAATTTAAGCTAAATTGCGTCGCGGGAAAATAGCCGTGAAATCCAGGGGACTTAGAGCGAATTTGGGCCGCCAAAGGAACTTCATCTGTTCGGAACAAATAAATTTGGAGGCAAAGTTTCCATATTTGGATAATCGAATGCCTATTCATTTACCCAACTATCACTGAGAAGCACACACCGACAGTGCTCGTTCACTGGAATTTCAGTTCACGTGTGATGGCAAGATCTTCTGCTCCGTCTGGCCTTCCTCCGCAAGTGGGCAAATTTTCCAAGCAGCTACTGTCTGCGTTCCTCACCAGCGTCTCTAACCTTGGCGTTATCTTAATTTACTGGCGTTCACCCCTTTTGTCGAATATAATCTGAACACCCTCTTTTCTCAATTTTAGGCCATGCGTGCCAAGCATCTCCTCAATTTGATAAGCACTGAGGTAAACGAAGAACAGAAATTGTGCGAAAGCGTACGGAACACTCGAAATGCTTTCCTTACCCTCAGTGAAAGCGTTAAGATTATGTCTGATACTTTGGATATTACTTTACGTCGACACTGACATCTGCCTCTACAGGAACAAAGTCCCTTTAGCACTCCGGTCTCCGCCACCGACTAGAACTCAAAAACACTTTGTGACACTTGCTTACTGTAAACATTTTCATTGCGAACAAAAGTGTGACTAGCTTTATTATCTTTTTTCGTACATTATGATTGTTGGTAGCCTTTATATGAATCGACTGAAGCCTTAGCCATAATTTAGCGATCCAGGGCGGACGTAGAACAGTTTATTCCTGAAGTATGTGCTATAAAACGAGCCTTGGTGAATCCGGGTCATTTCCTTTGTCGAATAAATGTTCAAAAGCTCGAGCTTTTCGAATACTGACCAAGTCAGTTAGCGCAGAAACGTCAATATAAGTTCTCTTTGAAGTTCGGCTATCCTTGTACTATGTGTCACTCAGCGGTTGCAAAAAATGTAGTTCTCGAAGTAGGCACACTGGTTGTATACTATTAAATCTATTGAATAAGTCATCTCATTGAGGGAATTAGGCTTTCACCCTTGAGTTCCCTATGCATATTCAAAAAGGGCAATAGAATAAACGTTTACAACAATAAATCTGGCAAATTTAAATGTAAGGTAATTGATGTATGGGGCAGGTGCAAGCGGCCGCTACTGAAACAATCTTCATTATACGTATAATAGCTTCTCAGCCAATTAGTATCCAGTTATCATTTACATTTTTCAACAGTTTCTGAAAGGACCACCTCGTCAGGGAGTCCATTCCATGCTTCAATGAACCTCTGCGAAAAGGCATTTTATCGGACGTCCGTATGGAGTACCTTCATCTGCAGTTTAAATGGATGACCCTGCAGATGTTCCGTCCCAGCCGATTCAAAATAATCAGAAAATTCCAGGGCACACTCGTGGCCTATGACAATCCGCATAGTTGCCTGTAATTGAAAAGAAACAAATTAAGTTCAGTCAATCTGGCTTCGTAAGGCAGATGACTAGATTATTGACCATCTTCGTAGCCCTCGCCTGCACTCGTCCAAGCTGTAGATAATCCTTCTTAAACCACGGACGCTAGACCTGAACGGCATATTCCAAGTGAGATCGAACAAATGCCCCTTAGGTTTTTAGGAATAGTTCCTTACCAATCTGCACAGATCCACGTCTGAGCACAAAAAAGACACGCGTCGCGCCTTTAGTTGCCTTTAATCACTGTAAAGATGGCTTAACAGAGGCGTTTGTTAGAATGCCGAGTTCTTTCTGTTCCTAAACAATCGAAAGGGGCTGCCCATTGAGAAGGTATTGGTAGGAAACATCCTCCTTACTGGTATTTCTGGTGCAGAGCCTTAGGATCACACATTTCCCAACGTTAAAATTTAATAGCTAACGAGCAGACCAGCTGGTAAGACGGTTGAGACTCTCATGAATTGCGTGCCTATCTGCATCAGATCTGATGGCCCTCAAAAATTAAAATCGTCTGCAAACATGACGGCGCTGCAATCCAGGTTTTCGACACAGTCGTTGATGTACACAAAAAAGAATAACGGCCCTAAGACGGAGCATTGCGGGACGCCACTTAGAACCGGAGTAGGTATCGACTTCGAGGTATCGATGCACACAGTTTGCAATCTTCCTGTAAGAAAATCTGCGATCTATGTCAGCAGCATTCCTCTTATTCCAATTTCAGATAATTTATAAATAAGACGTTTGTGAGTGACACTATGAAATGCCTTCTTGAAATCTTCGTCCAATGCGCGAGTCCACTGCTCTGTGGAGAACAATAAACTGGAAATACAAGAGCGATTCTGACTGAAGCCATGCTGAAACTCTAAGAGTAAGCGTTTTTGCTCCACCATCTTATAGATTCCATGATTTTACAGCAAATGGAGGGATGAAAAACCGGCCGATAAGTGTTGACATTCGATTGAGCCCCAATCTTGTAAATGGGGTATATTTGAAGCATTTTTTTCCTGGATGTGAATTTAAAACAGGGGGTTACAGCTCGATTTATTGATACCAACAAATTTCATGATGGTTTATTAACTGAAACCCGTTTTTGCCTAATACAGATAATGAATGAAAGTGGACAGAAGTTTGAATTTATAAAAAACAAATGCATAACAGCAAGGGTCAGAGAACAACGTAAAGAACTTCAGGAAAAAAAATGTGGGGGAAAGCTAAGACAACGAAATCCATGAATCATCTAGGGTGAAAATCACCAAGGGAATTGTAGATTGACCACATGGTCTATTTGCTTGCAAAGGTTGGGTTTCTCCCTACATATATACGCTGCTTTAAGTAGCGAAAATTCCGACTTTTTAGTGCCTCAAGAAGTACTCGGAAAGCTGTTTTTAGGTCTACATAGTGACCAATGTCTCGTAGATGTTTAGTAATTAAAGAACCTAGTACTTTAATTTCTTGTTTAAACAACCAATTAGGTAAATGGTCAGCGACTCTGGTTGCCAATTGTCTTTGCGTTTGCCCAATGTACTTACATCCACAAGTGCATGTGAATTCATCAGCACAATTTGGGGTGGCGTGCAACGGCAATGCATCCTTTGGATGGTTGATTGGCAGGCTTCTAGTAGGATTGATAAATATGAGCTGAGCTGCATTTTTTGTTCTTCTTTTGCTGCAGCAAAATCGCTGCTTGATTGTATTAGAAATATTATCACCCTTAAAGGGTATATATATGCTAACGGGCTTTTTTGGAACTGAATGTTCCACCACTTTTGGCCGTAAGGGGTTGCTGTATTTTTGAATGAAGCGTGCAGGATATCCACAGTTAAGTAAGGCTGATTTGATGCAGGCAATTTCTGTATCTAGAGTTTCACTGGAGCAAATATTTCTCACCCTTCGAAAAAGAGTATGTACCAGATTTCATTTCCATTGTACTAGTACAAAGCTTTTAAAGTGCAAGTATTGCCTTTTCCAAGTATTTTTGCGGAAGACAGAGCGCCTTATTGAGCCATCATCCTCTCTGAACATGATGACATCAAGGAAATGTAGCGTGTTGTTCTGTTCCATTTCCATTGTAAATTTTATCTTAGGATGCAATGTATTCATGGTAGAAAGAAGGTCTTTGGTGTCTTTCTTGTTATAAACAATCGTGAATATATCATCCACGTATCTTCTGTATAATGTTCTCATCTTTCATTTGGAAGACACCTTTTCTTCTAGATTACCCATAAAACATGGGCGAAGGTTGGTCCGAGTGAGCTTCCCATTGCGACTCCATCAATTTGTCTATAGATTTGCCCGTTAAACAGCAGTTGAACATTTTTAGTGCAAAGTGTCAACAATTCACGTAGTACTTCGGACGACAGACGTGTTTTAGCCACACGGGTGCATATAACATCTATTGTTTCATCCAATGGTACATATGTAAATAAGGATTCCATGTCCAATGAAATCATACACTTGCCAGCGATGTTTAAGTGCTTAATTTCTTCAATAAAATGAAAACTGTCTTTTAATGGTATAAGTGGAAATCAGTTGTCAAATTGTTTGTAGCTCCCTAACAAGCCATTTAGCTAGTCTATGTTGAGGTGCATTAGACATCGAGAGAATTGGCCGTAGAGGTATATCTTTCTTATGTGTTTTGGGTAATCCATATAATCTGGGGATTTGTGTACATTTTGGTTTTAGGAAGAGCGCGGTTTTAGTAGCAATCAGGTTATTGGCTAACAACTAAATAAATAAATTGTATATTTAAGGCCCAGATGGCCCCATCATTACTGTTTAACCATTTTGCAAACTGATTTCTCCATTGCTTTAGCTTCACCTTTCCCTGATGTCTCTAGGCGAAGTTTACTTTGGTCATTTAAAATAGATTCCATTTTGCTCACAAAGTCATTCCGATTAAGGAAAAATTAACTCCGTGGCCTTTGTGAGGCTTGGAGATTATTATTTGTTCATGATGTTTCAATTCGGAAAGGGCAGCCAAGTGTACTTTGGTCAGTGGTGTCAATTGTGTTATAGGAACTTTACGGTACTGATGAGCAATGTCCACACCTATACGGCAAATTCTCTCGATGTCTAATGCACCTCAACATAGATTAGCTAAATGGCTTGTTAGGGAGCTACAAAAAATTTGACAACTGATTTCCACTTATACCATTAAAGACAGTTTTCATTTTATTGAAGAAATTAAGCACTTAAACATCGCTGGCAAGTGTATGATTTCATTGGACATGGAATCCTTATTTAAATATGTACCATTGGATGAAACAATAGATGTTATATGCGCCCGTGCGGCTAAAACCCGTCTGTTGTCCGAAGTACTACGTGAATTGTTGACACTTTGCACTAAAAATGTTCAACTGCTGTTTAACGGGCAAATCTATAGACAAATTGATGGAGTCGCAATGGGAAGCTCACTCGGACCAACCTTCGCCCATGTTTTTATGGGTAATCTAGAAGAAAAGGTGTCTTCCAAATGAAAGATGAGAACATTATACAGAAGATACGTGGATGATATATTCACGATTGTTTATAACAAGAAAGACACCAAAGACCTTCTTTCTACCATGAATACATTGCATCCTAAGATAAAATTTACAATGGAAATGGAACAGAACAACACGCTACATTTCCTTGATGTCATCATGTTCAGAGAGGATGATGGCTCAATAAGGCGCTCTGTCTTCCGCAAAAATACTTGGAAAAGGCAAAACTTGCACTTTAAAAGCTTTGTACTAGTACAATGGAAATGAAATCTGCTACATACTCTTTTTCGAAGGGTGAGAAATATTTGCTCCAGTGAAACTCTAGATACAGAAATTGCCTGCATCAAATCAGCCTTACTTAACTGTGGATATCCTGCACGCTTCATTCAAAAATACAGCAACCCCTTACGGCCAAAAGTGGTGGAACATTCAGTTCCAAAAAAGCCCGTTAGCATATATATACCCTTTAAGGGTGATAATATTTCTAATACAATCAAGCAGCGATTTTGCTGCAGCAAAAGAAGAACAAAAAATGCAGCTCAGCTCATATTTATCAATCCTACTAGAAGCCTGCCAATCAACCATCCAAAGGATGCATTGCCGTTGCACGCCACCCCAAATTGTGCTAATGAATTCACGTGCACTTGTGGATGCAAGTACATTGGGCAAACGCAAAGACAATTGGCAACCAGAGTCGCTGACCATTTACCTAATTGGTTGTTTAAACAAGAAATTAAAGTACTAGGTTCTTTAATTACTAAAAATATACTAGACAGTGGTCACTATATAGACCTAAAAACAGCTCTCCGATTACTTCTTGGGGCACGAAAAACTCGGACTTTTCGCTACTTAAAGCAGCGTATATACGTAGGGAGCAACCCAACCTTTGCAAGCAACTAGACCATGTGGTCAATCTACAATTCCCTTGGTGATTTTCACCCTAGATGATTCATGGTTTACGTTGTCTTAGCTTCCCCCCAAATTTTCTTTCCTGAAGTTCTTAACGTTGTCCTCTGACCATTGCTTTTATGTTTTGATTTTTTATAAATTCAAACTTCTGTCCACTTTCATTCGTTATCTGTTTTAATGCAAAAACGGGTTGTAGTTGATAAGCCGTCATGAAATTTGTTGGTACCAATAAATTCTGCTGTCTGGGGTATATATTTGCTGCCTTCTATTTGGATGACAGTCTCCCTGATTCAAATGACGAATTGAATGTATGCACCAGTGGTTTGGAAAGATCAACCGCCAATTCTTCTGGGAACTTTGCTGGTATATCGTCCGGAACAGATTACTTTGTTTCTTTTAGATTTTGCAGTTCTCGTTCCATGAGAGGTTCCGGGAAGTGTAAACATTCAAGCACTGGACCAGCGTTTATATCAGCACTGTTAACATTTTCAAACTGACGCTCAGTTTCTGTAGCGAATACAGAGGCAAAGAACAAACCTAAGTGATCTGCTATTTCGCCATTTTCAAAGACTTTTAACATCATTCTCATTCACAAGTACTGTGACTGGGATCTTCATTTTTTTATCTACTATTGATTTAAAAGAATAACATTAAAGGCTTATTTTCAGCCTGCTGTATAATTCTTTATTCATAGTTCTTCCTTCTTTAGCGGATCATTTTGTGACAGCATTTCGTCGCCGACGAACTTCCTCAAGATATTCTGCTGATCCTGTTTCCCTGAATACCTTCTATTTTTTTATTTTTTTCTTCTTTAACTTCCTGTTAAGTTCTCTTGCTAAACATGCGGGGCGAGTAGTCTTTTTTTACCTTCACTGGACAAAAGCGTTCAATCAGATCGTATGAAACCCTCTTAAACGATCACCAGTCATCCTCCGGATACCCTTTGAGCAAATAAGACCTGTGTTGCGCGTTAAGCTGTTTTTAAACACTGTGAAGATGGCTTGAGTGAAGAGTTTATTAGAACACCGAGACCCTTCTCTTCCTCGACAATTGAAAGGGGCTGCCCATCGAGAAGGTATTGCTAGGAATCATCCTCCTCAGTGGTCCTTCTGGTACGGAGTCTTAGGACCACATACTTCCAAACTTTAAAGTTTAAGAGCCAACATGCAGACCAACAGCTAAGACGGTTGAGACTATCTTCAAGTGCGAGCCTGTCGGCATCCAATCTGATGGCCCTCCACAATTAAAATTGTCTGCAAACCTGACGGCGCTGCAACCTAGGTCGTCGACACAATCGTTGATGTACTAAGACAGTTTGACAGTCGTAGTCCGACAATGTCTACAGTATGCTCCACGGAAGGGTGGTGTAGGGATGGTGACTTGTGTGTGAATTAGTTAAAAGTGATAGTAGATTCGCGTTGCATCTACCACACTCTCTCCTCCTCCCCCACCTGAGCGTGGTGTTATGACAGAGTCAGGAAGACCGGAGATGAGAGGGGGCGCAAGTAGCTGGGGTGGCTGTAGCCGCCCCTTGACATACCACCGCACCTGGCTCAAATCCCACGGAGTGGGAGTGACATAAAGACCACATTAAGAAGGAGCCATTACAGCCTGACTCTTATTCCGCCAGTCAGCCACTCGACACAAAACACACATCGGGCTGACCACGTGGTCCGAGTTATCCCGTCAGTAAGCAACCTTCCAAGCCACGGTTTTAAGCGCACCGGGATAGTTTCAAGCTCGGCAGATTGTTTATTGTGAGGAAGATGCGCTGAGCCGTCAAATTAACTCTCTCCCCCATTTCTTCAATCAGACCATCGTCCGAGCCGGTCAGTTGTCTGATGCGTTTATGTACACTAACAAGAGAAACGGTCCTAAAATAGG
>WEDG01010834.1:0-22078 GCA_017591395.1 Schistocephalus solidus | reverse complement strand
CTATGGAATTGCAGGTGACCGACCAGGCCTCTGCGTGAGTTGAAGTTGCGGGTGCAGTGTGGGCAGGAGATATCAGAAGAGGCTGGGGGGGTGTCATTCATGGTAGTGGGGGTGGCAGTGGCGGCAAGAATGGCAGGAGTGGAGGGTGTTCATGGGGTATCGGTGTTGTCGGCATTGCGGTGAATTCCGCTGTCATAGATGCGCGTGTGACCGAATAGGCCCATGTGACAAATGAATGCATGGGGACAGTGAGGGCAGTGGAGGCGGCGATCTCTGCTGTGTGTTGGTGCTCCAGGCACTGGCTCACAAGTCTGTGTACGACGGATTCGCAAGTAACCGACCAGGCCGATGCGTGAGGTGAATGTGCGGTCGCATTGAGGGCAGTTTAGGAGAGAGTCCCCATTGCTGTTGGTGGTGGTAGTAGTGAAGGCGTAGGCGGTGGTGGTTGCGGTGGTGGGGGTAACAGGCGATGAGAATTGGAATGTGGTCTATATGATGGTGGGAGTAATGGAATGGATGCCAGGAGTGAGGGTAGGGGAGTCTGAAGGATGGTTGGCATTATTTTACTTAATGGTTGGAATTGTCGGACTGTTGGTGCATTGCGTCCGAAGATGTCCAACCAGGCAAATTCGCGCGCGGACGATCCGTTGACAGCGCAGGCATGTTTGCAGGGCCTGGGTATCGACGGTGTTGGTCCGGGGCCCTGGTGACTTTCGTGCCGCTCTTTTGGCCTTGGCGGCGGCGATCCGGTTGGCCTCATAGATTGCTGAACCAGTCTTCACGGATCTTCTCCAGTGCCGTTCTTTCCTGGGCAAGGTCCTCCCTGGTCACCGGGTTGATTTGCAGTTGCTTCAGCAATTTCTTCAAAGTGTCCTTGTAGCGCCATTTTTGACCTCCCTGTCTTTGAGCACCCGTAGTGACATGACCGTAGAAAAGTAGTTTGGGTAGTCGCTCGTCGTCCATTCCTACCAGGTGTCCGCTCCATCGTAGTTGCACTTGCCTCAGCATGGCGTGGATGCTGAGGATTCCGGTCCGCTCCAGGACTGCCTTGTCCGGGATCCTGTCTTGCCATCTCAGCATCAGTATTCTGCGTAGGCAGTTGAGATGGAAGTGATTCAGCTTCCTTGTTTGGTTTGAGTAGACGGTCCAGGTCTCCTCACTGTAGGCGTCCATCAGCATAGCCGAGAACATGAGGCTGAACAGGATGGGAGCCAATACGCAGCCCTGCTTCACTCCATCGGTCACTGCGAATGCTTCTGATACCGTCCCATTGTCAGTGACGCGCGCCGTCATCCCGTCATGAAGCTTACGCATCATGTGCGTGAACCGCTCAGGACAGCCGAATTTCTGCATGACTTTCCACAGTCCGTCGTGATTCACCGTGTCAAAGGCTTTCGTCAGATCTACGAAGGTAGCGTATAGGTGAGTTCGCATCTCCTGACACTTCTCTTGTAGCTGGCGGGCGGCGAAGATCATATCGGTTGCCCACGGTGTCGGTGGAAACCAGATTGGCTTTCCTGGAGCAGGCCCCTTCTCTAAGTGACCATTCATACGATTGAGAAAGATACGGGCGAAGATCTTCCCGGCGATGTTGAGCAACGAGATGTCTCTGTGATTATCGCAGAGTTTCCGGTTTCCCTTCCGTTTGTAGAGGTGGACGATGGCCGCTTCTGTGAAATCCTGAGGAGCTTGTCCTTGGCGTCACATCTCCTGCAAGATTGTTATGAGTTCAAACATCAACCGGGGCCCACCGTGCTTGTAGACATCCGGTGGGATTGCGTCGGATCCCGGTGCTTTACCGTTGGAAATCTGCTGCACGACCCAGATGGTTTCTGGTAGGGAAGGCGGCAGATCCAGGTCATTGTTCGTGTCCACTTGAGGGAGCTGGTCAATGGCAGCATCGGAGATGGCTGATGAGCAATTAAGGACATTTCTAAAGTGCTCGGCCCACTGCTTCAGAATTTTTGATTTCTCTGTCAGCAGTGTTGTGCCATCAGAGCTGAGAAGCGGTGCGGTCCCCTTGATACACGGGCCGTAGATGGCCTTGATAGATTTGAAAAAGTTTTTCAATTCATTGTGGTCCACATATTCCTGGATTTCCTAAGCCTTTCGGATCATCCAGGCGTCCTGCATCTCCCGCAGCCGTTGCGGTACAAGGCTCCGGCATCTGAAGAAGGCTGCTTTGGTGGATCTGTCCGAAAGTCCATGTACGCTTTGTGTAGTCCATTCTTCTACGCGAGTAAGTTGCTGATTTCGGCGTCATTTTCGTCAAACCAGTCCTGGTGTTGACGGCGTGCGCGTCCGAGGACTTCGAGGGTGGTAGACTAAATGACATTTCGTAGTTGGCCGCGCCAGCCACTGCGCCCTATCCAATCTCCGGTCTTCTTGAATCTGTCTTGACACTGAGCTCAGGTGGGGGAGGAGGAGAGTGCGGTAGATGCTGTGCAAGTCTTCTATCACTTTTAAACTAAATCACGCGCCTGTCACCGTCCCTGCACCGCCTGGTGTGGAGCATACGGTGGACCTCTTCGAAATCGACGGTCGAACTGTCAGGCAAACCACAAATCAGCGCTTACGTAGCTTCATTTGAGATGACACCGGTGTCATCTTTTTAATCAAATCTCAAACCCCTTTTACTAATTCCCAACTCTCCTCTTTCCAGGCTTCGTATATTACCTCAATCATCCCACAAGTAGGTGTTGTATTGTTCGCTCTTTCCGTGTTATAGTTGTTTTGCCGTATTTTCGTCATTGTTATAATACTTCCGGATATTTTAAAATCTTCTGTTTCGCACCGAATTCTCGTCAAAATCTAGTCCTGGTTGCGTCTAGACTCTTTGACTAAATATGTAAAACTTTCACAAAATCATTGAATCTGCTTCGAAACCAAGGTTTTTCGTTGAGCTAGATGTCGGAGTTTTCAGTTTTAGGGATTTTTATTTATGGGAAAAGGCTTTGGTCCTTGAGCTCCCTTTTCCACCGGAAGTCAAACTAGAATAAATTTTAACAGCAGTCATTTTGTAAACTTTAGAGTGATCGGTTTATCTGAGCTCAGACTAAACTGTCACCACTAATACAATCTGAAATATACGTATACAATTGAAAAGTCAGTTGGCAAACACGTATTTTCTGTAGGTTTATCATCCACCGTTGA
The DNA here is from genome assembly GCA_017591395.1 of Schistocephalus solidus. NCBI lineage: Eukaryota > Metazoa > Platyhelminthes > Cestoda > Diphyllobothriidea > Diphyllobothriidae > Schistocephalus > Schistocephalus solidus. The sequence goes on along the minus strand of WEDG01010834.1, from coordinate 18,925 downwards.
AATGTTTGGCACACGAAGTCGTGAAACCTGTTGAAGCAGAGCCCCAGCGGCTGCAAATTACACACTGCGAAAACGGTTATGTGGGTAGATTCATCCTCCGGAATAGTAAGGAGTTTTCCAGAACGCCTGCCGTTGCCACTGCAGAAAAGCGAGACTTATAAGACTGTCGTTGCTAGGAGCGCAGCAAGCGAATTAGTAAGATGACGTCTAAAGTCGGCTATCGCTAGTTCTTTCCCTGCGCGAAAATGCGCGAAGGCTTTGTCCTTCATACAGGGGGGGGGGTGCGGGGTGGGGCGGGGGGTGGTCAAAACTAACTGACGTTGCAGGTCACATCGATGTGTATTTATTCATTCACCTGCTCTTCTGAAGTGGGCTATATTGGCTGAACGACGAGGCAGGCGGATATGCGAGCGAACCCAGCGCTCTTTTGTCAGAAGACTTCAGTACACACCGTCTGTCTTCCCTGGCCGACTCCAAGTGGTATTAGCATGCCACCCCCATCCCCTGACAACGGTCGAACGCATTCCGCGTATTTGACAGGTACCACTCACAGTAAATCCCTCTCCTCTCTCACCCACTCCCCTCCAATCCCCGCTCTAACGTCCTCAACACGCCTACTCCGTCATGCAGGCGGCGTGGGAACGAGGAGTATGACAAACCATCAATACCCCTCAGATGACAGTTCAACCGTCTGTTTTTATGATGGCCACCGTATGCTCCACAGCAGCGTGTTGCAGGGACGGTGACTTGCACAGGCCTTCATTTTAAGTGATAGTAGACTTTCGCTGCAGCTACCGCACTCTCACTTCCCTCACCCATCTGTGCCCGGTGTCAAGATAGAGTCAAGAAGACCCAAGGCGGGATCGGGCGCAGGTGACTGGTGCAGTCGGAGACACACCTGACCGTGCCGCATCTAGAACCTCAGACTCAATATGTACAACATTTTCGTGTTTATCAGAGGGTGCCCTTGCTGACGGTTGGCTCCGTCCCATACGCCACCGTCGCTGCCATCATGACTGTTTTTGGCGATGAAACCTTTCGACACTCGCAGTCTACCCCAAAGCCAACTCATTCATTCTCCATGACCGGACGGTGGCTGGTCAAGCGTTCAAAATGCCCACGCTAAAGAAACTTGCGCCTCAAAAGAACGACAGCCGAGTATCTAATATTGAGTGTTTCTTGGAGGAGCCATTCGCTCCTGTGAGCAATGCACCAATCGGCACATTCAGGTAGATGCCGTGTGCAAAATCTCAGGGAAAATGGAAGAGACAAGAGCCACCCGAGGTGCGATTTTCCGGGAGGACGGGTTATCCACTAGCCAAACTACTGGCTACCAGTTGTGTCCACATGTGGCGGATAATGGAACGGCCTTCATTGAAGGTTAGCTGCAAAATAAGCAAACTCTCGTTTCTGGCGAATAAGCAGTCGCAGACCAGTAGCGACAGTGCTCCCATGATGCGCCGGGCTGAGGTCTGGCACGCCAAAAGCCTTTAAATAAGCCGAAAGGCCCGATGACGGCACTGTGATATGGCGAGTGGGAACCATCATTCGAATAAGTTCGCGCGCCCCCACTGCCTTGTGGTTAGGCTCTTGAGCCAAAGCGCTAGAGGAGACAACCTCGAACAAACAATCCGAGCGGCTGTTGGGGACCCGCCCGTACTCATCCTCCCCGAAGACACCTCAGGAAAATATGTTCGAATATAGTACTGCGATCCAAGCTGCATCGTCCGCGTGAACTGACGTGCTCCACAACCCTAGTCCAGGTGTTCGGGTGAGTAGTATGCGAGCTGGACCGCATGGTTGAAGAACTTTTACCGCCAAAAGCAACAAGGTCGCAATTTAGTGTGGCAGTACCATCTTTCCAAAGGTGTAGTGGTCTACCTTGTGGATTCCGACAACCACGTGGAACTGGAAATGACACCCTTGCAGATAGCTGTCCTCTTTGCTTGGCGACACCGCATGGAACAACGTTTGCGTTTGGATAGTCTCCTCACGGCCACGGGACTCTTGGACTCCGTCGTGTTCTTGTTGTGAGGGTGACTCTATTTTCTCAAAATTACGTACCTTCTTATAACAAATCGGCAATAAAGATACATCATATCTTAAAATATAAACAATCGTTGTCTTTTCAACGACAATTCTTCAGATCCCTTGGAAATTTTCTCAAACTCCACCGTCTCTTGACACAGAACTAGCAAATTGCGCTTAAAAGGGCATCTGTCTTGTGTTTTTCAAGTCTTCTAATTTCAATGTAAAGTTCCCTCACGGTTTTTCACGATCTGTTTCAAAGTTTCTTTATCTGATCTGCTTAGCATACATAGATTACGCCCAATTTGCAACCAAAGCGTTTCAAAATACCATATGCGTCCAAATTTGCAACTTTTTTTCGAGGTAAAAGTTCATCCCTGAAGAAGAGGTAGAATAACTTTTTATGTAGAAGGTCTCTGGGGTCTCCGGGGTTGTGTGTGTCTTCACCCCCGGTATGTCTGCTCCCTTCCCCCTGTTCTTGACCTCTCCCGTCTTCCCTGCCCTTCCTCCTCTCCTTTTCCCGCCCCACTCCCCTCTCTCTTCCTACTTCTCCTATACCCCCTCCTCTCTCCTCCTCTTCTTACTCTTGCTTCTATCCCTCCTCTTCTTCCTCTATCCTCACCCTTCCCTCCTTCCCCACGGTCGAAAAGTCCTACGGCAAGGGCGACATGCAATCATGTGGGCAACCCAGGCGAATCGGTCGTTCTCCCACTAACCCAAATCGTAACCCATAGTGGAGTTCGGTAGCCGCCTGGGTGACTAAGCAGCCCTATTTAGGGATAGCACAGCCTACCCCCCTCGCGGGGGAGGAGTCTAGATAAGGTGCCCTGAACAAATGATGGGTCTCACGACAGCTGCAGCAGACCTTGGCTAGCAGACTGCAATTACATGCGGTCGAAAAACTCTAAACAATATAAACAACTCCTCTCCCAATCCCCCAACCGTACCCTTCGGGGTACCCTCCGGGTTGCTCGGGTGAGTCCGCTCACATTAGCAGCCTGGAATGTTCGGAGGAGCAACCGGCTGGAACGGAGGACGACGCTAGTCGCTCGGGAACTGGCGCGCTACAAGTTTGACATTGCTGCTCTCAGCGAGACCCGATTCTCTGAACAGGGTCAGCTGGAGGAGGAGGGTGCCGGCTACACCTTCCTCTGGAGCGGACGACCAAAGGCAGAGCGACGCGACGCTGGTGTCGCCTTTGCCATTCGGAACGGCATCGTGGGACGTCTGCCCTGTCTACCGCAGGGTATCAATGATCGCCTTATGAGCCTCCGCCTGCCTCTTCGGGGAGACAAGTTCGCCACCATCATCAGTGCCTACGCTCCCTCAATGACGAGCTATGATGTGGCGAAGGACAAATTCTACGAGGATCTAAACTCCCTCTTGGCGACTGTGCCGAAGGCGGATAAGTTAATTGTCATTGGTGACTTTAACGCCCGCGTCGGCACAGACCGTGCCTCGTGGAGAGGAGTGCTGGTTCCCCATGGTCTCGCTCGCTTCAATGACAACGTTCTTCTTCTCCTACGAACCTGCACTGAACACCACCTTATTCTGACCAACACCTTCTTCCGCCTCCCAAAGTGGCAAAAAGCGACCTGGGTACATCCTCGATCGAGACACTGGCACCTCTTGGACTATGTTTCTCGTCCGGAGGCGAGATAAACAGGACGTGTTGGTGCCGATGCCGATGGATGGACGGATCACTGCCTAGTCATCTCCAAGATGAGGCTCCGTCTACAACCCCGCAGGAGACCCCAAGGTAAGCGACCACAAGGTAAGTTGAATACTGTTTTGTTGAATGTTCCTGCTCGCCATCTACATTTCAGCAACTAAATGGCCAACTGTCTGGCCAACCTTCCAGTCGCCGATGCGGACATCTCCGTGGAGAACCGCTGGTGTCAGCTGGGAGACACCATCCAATCCACTGCCCTGGATGTCCTCGTCCACGCACGTCGTCAGCATCCAGACTGGTTCAATGATAACGACGCAGCTATCAACGCTCTGCTCGTCGAGAAGAACCAGTTACACAAAGCCTACATCGATCGCCCTACCGCTGCAAACAAGACAGCCTTCTACTGAAGTCGCCGCCTTGTACAGCAGCGGCTGCGGGAAATGCAGGATGCCTGAATGACGCGCAAAGCCGAGGGAATCCAAGGGTACACAGACCGAAACGAATGGAAGAACTTCTTCGCCGCAACCAAGGCTGTCTACGGACCTCCCGTCAAAGGCGCCACCCCTATTCTCAGTGCCGACGGCAGGACGCTGCTCACTGAGAAGGCACAAATCCTGACGCGATGAGCAGAACACTTTCAAAGCGTTCTCAGCCAGCCCTCCACCATCTCCGATGCCGCCATCGATCGCCTGCCTGAAGTGGAAATCAACGCTGACCTTGGTCTCCCGCCCTCTCTCCAAGAAACCATCAGAGCCGTGCAGCAACTCTCCAGCGGGAAAGCACCTGGCTCGGATGCAATCCCTGCTGAGATTTACAAGCATTGTGTACCCCAGCTGATGAATCAACTCACAGTGCTCTTCCAGGAGATGTGGCACCAAGGACATGTCCCTCAGGATTTCAAAGACGCCATCATTGTCCACCTCTACAAGAAGAAAGGGAACCGCCAACTCTGCGACAACCACCAAGGAATTTCGCTACTGAATATCGCTGGAAAGATCTTCGCCCGCATTCTCCTCAACCGCTTGAACGCTCACCTGGAGCAAGGCCTGCTCCCGGAAAGCCAATGCGGCTTCCGACGACACAGAGGAACAATCGACATGAACTTCGCTGCTCGCCAGCTGCAAGAGAAGTGCCAAGAGATGCGGACTCACCTCAACACTACCTTTAAGGATCTGACGAAAGCCTTTGACACGGTGAATCGCGATGGGCTGTGGAAAATCATGCAGAAATTTGGCTGTCCTGAACGGTTAACGCATATGGTACGTCAGCTTCACGACGAGATGATGGTGCGCGTTGCAGACAACGGGCAGTATCTGAAGCATTCGCAGTGACCAACGGAGTGAAGCAGGGCTGTGTCCTTGCGCCTACCCTCTTCAGCCTCGTGTTCTCTGCCATGTTAATGGATGCCTACCGTGACGAACGCCCCGGGATCCGCATCGCCTACCAGATGGACGGCCGACTCCTCAACCAACGACGGATGCACCAACCTAGGCAGCAATCTCTCACGCAGCAACAAAGTCGACGACGAGATCGCCCATCGGATCGCTAAAGCCAGCCAAGCCTTTGGACGCATGCAAAATGTGGTCTGGAATCGACATGGTCTCCACCTCAGCACCAAACTCAAGATTTACAAAGCTTTCATATTGCCGACGCTGCTGTATGGAGCGGAGACGTGGACGATCTACCAAAAGCAGGTGCGGAAGCTAAACCACTTCCACCTCAGCTGTCTCCGCAGAATAGTAAAGCTGAGTTGGCAAGACAGGATACCGGACACGGAAGTGCTAAAACGAACACGCATTCTCAGCATTTTCGCTCAGTTTAAACAGCTGCAATTGCGCTGGAGCGGCCACCTTGTGCGGATGGACGACGAAAGGCTACCCAAACGACTCTTCTATGGAGATGTCGCCATGGGTTCTCGTCGACAAGGGGGTCAAGTACGACGCTACAAAGACACTCTGAAGACCTCCCTGAAGCAATTGCAGATCAACCAAGAGTCCTGGGAGGACCTTGCCTGGAATCGATCGGCTTGGAGTAAAACAGTGAAGACAGGGGCAGCAATCTACGAAGCCAACAGGATCGCCACTGCCAAGACCAAAAGAGCAGCACGAAAGTCACCAGCGCCCCGGAACAACATCGCCAATGCCCAGGCCCTTCCAACATGCCCGCGCTGTCACCGCACCTTCCGCGCGCGAATCAGCCTAGTCGGACATCTTCGGACGCAATGCATCAACAATCCGACAATGCAAAATTCTACGTCAAATTCTGCCAACCCTCCTTCGGACTCCCCACCCTCACCCCTGACATCAATTCCAGTAGTCCCACCTTCATCGAGACCACACCACAATGCTCAGCAAGTGTAACCCCCACCACCATCACTGCCACCACAACTACCACCATCAGCGTTGGGGACTCTCTCCTAAACTGTCCTCATTGCGACCACACATTCACCTCACGCATCGGCCTGGTCGGTCACTTTCAAATCCATCGTACAGAGACTGGTGAACCAGTGCCTGGAGCTCCAACACACAGCAGAGATCGCCGCCTCCACCGCCCTCACTGTCCTCGCTCATTCACTCATCGCATGGGCCTTTTCGGTCACATGCACATCCATGACAGTGGAATTCACCGCAATGCTGACAAAACCGATAACCCATACACACCCTCCGCTCCAGCCATTCTTACCACCACCGCTACCCCACTACCATGAATAACACCCCCACTCAGCCTCTTCCTATTTTTCCTGCTCACACTGCACCCGCAAATTTAACTCACGCATCGGTTTGATCGGTCTCCTGCGAATCCATCGCACGGAGGCTGGTAAACCAGCGTCTGGGGCTCCGACCTACAGTCGACGTGCCCGCCTTCACTGCCCTCACTGCGCCCGCACATTCACACACCGCATGGGCCTATTCGGACAAATGCACATTCAAAAACACCTGCGGTAAACCCCCGGAGGCTAAGCTACATCAGCACACACTATCTACACCAATACATCAACAACACCCTCACAATCACCATTTACTAGAGTGTATCACGGTGTCCTTGAAACCGTGGCTGGGAAGGCTGCCAATCTGACGCTTACAACAGACCACGCCATCGGCTCAGTGTATGTGCTGTGTGTGTTGAGTGGCTGACCAGTGGATTGGGAGTCAGACGGCGATGGCTGCTCCATATCCCCTGAGTTAGTGAATCCTGGTGTTTGCGTTATGGGGCCAGGTCGTGCTGTGGCACGCGAAGACGGGTACACCGATCCATCAGTCAATGCGCCCACTCCCGCATCAGGCAACTGACCGGCTCGGACAGTGGTCTGATTTGGGGGTGGGGCATAAAGTGAGGTCGAGAGCTCAGCACATTTTCCTCACTATAAACAATCTGACGCGCTTGAAACTATCACGGTGCGCTAAAAGCCGTGGCTTGGAAGGTTGCCAACTGCATGGGATAACTCGGACCGCGTGGTCACCCCAATGTGTGTTTTGAGTGGTGCGGCCTACTGGTGGACTGAGAGTCAGGCTGCAATGGCTCCTTCTTAATGTGGCCTTTATGGCACTCCCACTTCGTGGGATCAGAGCCGGGTTTGGTGGTACACCCAGGGGCGGCTCCGGCCGCGCCAGCCACCTGCGTCCTCTCCCGCCTCCAGTCTTCTTGACTCTGTCATTACATCGGGTTCAGGTGGGGGAAGAGGAGAGAGTGCGGTACCTGCAGCGCAAGGCTACTATCACTAAAAACTAATTCACGCGCAAGTCACCGTCTATGCACCACCCTTTCGTAGAGCATACGGTGGACATCGTCGAAATTGACGGTCAAACTGTCATGCGAGCTGGACCACTCCATCGGAATCGGAACCATGGTATTGAATGCTGGAATGTGCAAACGTTCCTGGATCCTGGTACCCAAAGTTTGAAGGCGCGCAGCCTTTATCAGTACAACGTAGGTGTGTGCTACCCATCAGAAGTCCGAATAACTAACTCAGGCTCTCTGGAAATAAAGATCCCGGGAGCCAACTCACACTTCACCCTGTATCACAGTGATCTTCGTGATTTTTCTGTGAGACATATTGTGGCGATTGCCCTCTCGCAACAAGTGAACCAGGCGCCGGTTGCTTGGGAACTCGTCAACGAACGGATGGCCTCTGTGCGACTGAAAGTTCACTTCAAAAACATCTCTATCGTCTCCGTGTACGCACCAACTTTCGCTGCCAAACAGCACGACAAAGAAAAGTTTTACTCGCAACTGCAAGGGTTATTTGAAAGACTCCCACTCCGCGATCTGTTAATTGTTGCTGGGGACTGGAATGGCTGGACTGGATGTGGTGTCTCCACAAACAGTCATCTTATTGGCCATTTCGGGTTTGGTTCACGATGTAAAAATGATGAGACTGCTTAACTTTGCTGACTAGAACTGACTGTTTGTCATGAACGCGTGCTTCCAGCACCGCAATGCACCCGCTGACCCGGTATTCAAGTGACAGTCATACTGCAAGTCTGATTGACTACATCCTAGACAGTTCACGGTTCCGCAGCTGTTTTCATTATAGCAGATCAATGTGTGGTGCCGAGACTGGCAATGCCTACGGGTCTGATCATGTTCTTGTTTGTACACGCTTGAAAGTGAACCTGTCAACCACACCCAAAATTCCACGTGCTGGGCGCCTCGATATCACCAAAATTCTGAAATCCGGCACTGCCGAGGCTCTGAACAGAGAAGTTCGGTCATTTTTTTATTACCCGAACAGACGAAGAAGGCAGTAGTAAGTCGTCATCACTGAAGGCATTAGTCTATGAGGCAACTGATATATATATAGATAGGGTTGAAATAGCGACCTCGATAGAGCAGGTCTCAAACGTAGGTGACACTCGAAAACACTATCAAATTATTCGCCAAAATAGTGGTAGCCCTTTACACTGAGCGACTCTGTTCTTGACGTGAATGGCAGCTGAAAACCTGGCTAAGGTCGAGCGCTTGCGTGAGAACTTTGAGAACCTTCTCAATTTAAATACCAAGCCAAGGACCCGCTTACCACCTGCAGCAGAATCTCCTGCCTCTCTTGCTTATGCAGTTTCATGCGACCCCTCTTCTGAAGGAGAAAACACTGATGCCATAAGAAGGTTGCGCTACAACAAGGCACCGAGGGAGGACGGTATACCCTCTGAAATCTACAAGTCTTGTGTCGACACACTGGCACCCTGGCTCCATGAAGTGATTGTACAGGCGTGGAGAGACGAGGTTGTTCCTGATGACTGGTGCTCAGACATCCTCGTGCCGGTCCACAAGAAGGGAGAAAAAACGAGGTGCGAAAACTACCGTGGCATAAGTCTTATCGACGTTACTGCTTAAATCTTCGCTATTGTCCTTCTCAGGTGATTCCAGGCTGTGCGCGACTCTTGGACGAGGCCCAACCAAGCCGGATTCCGTGCTGTGCGTGCATAAGTGGACCAAATATTCACACTAAGGCGTATCCTTGAATCCCGCCATAACTTCCAGAAACCGACGGCCGTATGCTTTGTCAACTTCGCCGCTGCTTCGATTCCGTCTATCGTGAATCCTTACGGCGGATAATGGCACTAGATGGTCTACCACTGAAAATCATCGCCAGGATCAAGGCCTACTTGGTCCATAACAATCTTTCACAAGCATTCGATATCCGGTCAGGCGTTCGACAAGGTTGCATTTTTTCGCCCATTCTGTTCAAATTTGCCATTGACTAGATTCGTGGGAGAGCTCTACATGAAGAGGATGGCGTTGAGCTTGCACCCGGACGTCGGCTGGTGGATCTCGACTACGCAGATAATATCGCCTTACTAGCTTTAAGCTTTGGTGATCTGCAGTCTATGGTGTGGCGGGTGAATGAGGTCGGTAAATCGGTCGGCTTATCCATAAATGCGGGAAAGTTTTTTCAAGCTGCATCCCTGCTCAGAAGAAGGCACCTCTCGAGGTTGATGGCTGTCAACTTGAGAGGTAGACACTTTCAAATACCTTGGGGCGAGGATGACATTGTCTCCCGAATCGATGCAGCTCTTCGGGTTTTCTCAAGCTTCAGAAAGTGCCTGTGGACCCGACGCGACATTTATATCGACACAAAGATTCGCATATACCGTGCGTCTGTCCGGTCTGTCCTTCTCTATGGTTGTGAATACTGGGCTTAACACAAAGAAGATGAGCGAAAACTGGTGGCATTTGATCACCACTGCTTGAGGACCATTCTCCGAGTGAAGTACACAGACTTCGTCTCAAATGAGACCGTCCGCAATCGCTGCGAAAATATCACAAGGCTATCCAAAGCCATCCAAGAACGACGACTGAGGTGGTTTGGACACGTTCTTCGTCGACCACCTTACGAGCTCAGTGTGACTGCCCTTGAACCGACTCCACTACCCAGTTGAAGACGTCGAAGAGGGGGTCAGCTCAAAACCTGGCTCGACACAGTTCGTCAGGACACGGAATTTGTTCTTGGACCTTCGCTATTCAACCTCTGTCGTTGGCGATGAGAATGGATTGAGCTGTCAGGTCTGCTGCTGCGGATCGTCATGTGTGGAGGAGCACCATCGGTGACATGATCGCGGTCGTAACAAGTACAAGTACAATCAATACATTCTGATGTACATGACCACAGTTTACTGGCGCAAACATCATCTGATTTTTAAGCACCTTTGAAATGTCAACTGTTTTGCACAGTTTCTGAAGTCTGACGAGAGTCAGGCTGCAATGGCTCCTTCTTAATCTGGCCTTTATGGCACTCCCACTTCGTGGGATCCGAGCCGGGTGTGGTGGTACGCCCTGGGGCGGCTCCGGCCGCGCCAGCCACCTGCGTCCTCTCCCGCCTCCGGTCTTCTTGACTCTGTCTTGACACCGGGCTCAGGTGGGGGAGGAGGAGTGAGTGCGGTAGATGCAGCGCAAGGCTACTATCACTTAAAACTAATGCACGCGCAAGTCGCCGTCCCTGCAACACCTGGTGTAGAGCATACGGTGGACCTCGTCGAAATCGACGGTCGAACTGTCATGCGAGCTGGACCACTCAATAGGAATCGGACCCATGGTATTAAATGCTGGAATGTGCAAACGTTCCTGGACCCTGGTACTCAAAGTCTGAAGGCACGCAGCCTTTGTCAGTACAACGTAGGTGTGTGTAACCCGTCAGAATTCCGAATAACTAACTCAGGCTCTCTGGAAATAAAGATCCCGGAAGCCAACTCACACTTCACCCTGTATCACAGTGATCCTCGTGATTTTTCTGGGAGACAAAGTGTGGCGATTGCCCTCTCGCAACAAGTGAACCAGGCGCCGGTTGCTTGGGAACTCGTCAACGAACGGATGGCCTCTGTGCGACTGAAAGTTCACTTCAAAAACATCTCTATCGTCTCCGTGTACGCACCAACTTTCGCTGCCAAACAGCACGACAAAGAAAAGTTTTACTCGCAACTGCAAGGGTTATTTGAAAGACTCCCACTCCGCGATCTGTTAATTGTTGCTGGGGACTGGAATGGCTGGACTGGATGTGGTGTCTCCACAAACAGTCATCTTATTGGCCATTTCGGGTTTGGTTCACGATGTAAAAATGATGAGACTGCTTAACTTTGCTGACTAGAACTGACTGTTTGTCATGAACGCGTGCTTCCAGCACCGCAATGCACCCGCTGACCCGGTATTCAAGTGACAGTCATACTGCAAGTCTGATTGACTACATCCTAGACAGTTCACGGTTCCGCAGCTGTTTTCATTATAGCAGATCAATGTGTGGTGCCGAGACTGGCAATGCCTACGGGTCTGATCATGTTCTTGTTTGTACACGCTTGAAAGTGAACCTGTCAACCACACCCAAAATTCCACGTGCTGGGCGCCTCGATATCACCAAAATTCTGAAATCCAGCACTGCCGAGGCTCTGAACAGAGAAGTTCGGTCATTTTTTATTACCCGAACAGACGGTGAAGGCAGTAGTGAGTCGTCATCACTGAAGGCATTAGTCTATGAGGCAACTGATATATATATAGATAGGGTTGAAATAGCGACCTCGATAGAGCAGGTCTCAAACGTAGGTGACACTCGAAAACACTATCAAATTATTCGCCAAAATAGTGGTAAGCCCTTTACACTGAGCGACTCTGTTCTTGACGTGAATGGCAGCTGAAAACCTGGCTAAGGTCGAGCGCTTGCGTGAGAACTTTGAGAACCTTCTCAATTTAAATACCAAGCCAAGGACCCGCTTACCACCTGCAGCAGAATCTCCTGCCTCTCTTGCTTATGCAGTTTCATGCGACCCCTCTTCTGAAGGAGAAAACACTGATGCCATAAGAAGGTTGCGCTACAACAAGGCACCGAGGGAGGACGGTATACCCTCTGAAATCTACAAGTCTTGTGTCGACACACTGGCACCCTGGCTCCATGAAGTGATTGTACAGGCGTGGAGAGACGAGGTTGTTCCTGATGACTGGTGCTCAGACATCCTCGTGCCGGTCCACAAGAAGGGAGAAAAAACGAGGTGCGAAAACTACCGTGGCATAAGTCTTATCGACGTTACTGCTTAAATCTTCGCTATTGTCCTTCTCAGGTGATTCCAGGCTGTGCGCGACTCTTGGACGAGGCCCAACCAAGCCGGATTCCGTGCTGTGCGTGCATAAGTGGACCAAATATTCACACTAAGGCGTATCCTTGAATCCCGCCATAACTTCCAGAAACCGACGGCCGTATGCTTTGTCAACTTCGCCGCTGCTTCGATTCCGTCTATCGTGAATCCTTACGGCGGATAATGGCACTAGATGGTCTACCACTGAAAATCATCGCCAGGATCAAGGCCTACTTGGTCCATAACAATCTTTCACAAGCATTCGATATCCGGTCAGGCGTTCGACAAGGTTGCATTTTTTCGCCCATTCTGTTCAAATTTGCCATTGACTAGATTCGTGGGAGAGCTCTACATGAAGAGGATGGCGTTGAGCTTGCACCCGGACGTCGGCTGGTGGATCTCGACTACGCAGATAATATCGCCTTACTAGCTTTAAGCTTTGGTGATCTGCAGTCTATGGTGTGGCGGGTGAATGAGGTCGGTAAATCGGTCGGCTTATCCATAAATGCGGGAAAGTTTTTTCAAGCTGCATCCCTGCTCAGAAGAAGGCACCTCTCGAGGTTGATGGCTGTCAACTTGAGAGGTAGACACTTTCAAATACCTTGGGGCGAGGATGACATTGTCTCCCGAATCGATGCAGCTCTTCGGGTTTTCTCAAGCTTCAGAAAGTGCCTGTGGACCCGACGCGACATTTATATCGACACAAAGATTCGCATATACCGTGCGTCTGTCCGGTCTGTCCTTCTCTATGGTTGTGAATACTGGGCTTAACACAAAGAAGATGAGCGAAAACTGGTGGCATTTGATCACCACTGCTTGAGGACCATTCTCCGAGTGAAGTACACAGACTTCGTCTCAAATGAGACCGTCCGCAATCGCTGCGAAAATATCACAAGGCTATCCAAAGCCATCCAAGAACGACGACTGAGGTGGTTTGGACACGTTCTTCGTCGACCACCTTACGAGCTCAGTGTGACTGCCCTTGAACCGACTCCACTACCCAGTTGAAGACGTCGAAGAGGGGGTCAGCTCAAAACCTGGCTCGACACAGTTCGTCAGGACACGGAATTTGTTCTTGGACCTTCGCTATTCAACCTCTGTCGTTGGCGATGAGAATGGATTGAGCTGTCAGGTCTGCTGCTGCGGATCGTCATGTGTGGAGGAGCACCATCGGTGACATGATCGCGGTCGTAACAAGTACAAGTACAATCAATACATTCTGATGTACATGACCACAGTTTACTGGCGCAAACATCATCTGATTTTTAAGCACCTTTGAAATGTCAACTGTTTTGCACAGTTTCTGAAGTCTGACGAGAGTCAGGCTGCAATGGCTCCTTCTTAATCTGGCCTTTATGGCACTCCCACTTCGTGGGATCCGAGCCGGGTGTGGTGGTACGCCCTGGGGCGGCTCCGGCCGCGCCAGCCACCTGCGTCCTCTCCCGCCTCCGGTCTTCTTGACTCTGTCTTGACACCGGGCTCAGGTGGGGGAGGAGGAGTGAGTGCGGTAGATGCAGCGCAAGGCTACTATCACTTAAAACTAATGCACGCGCAAGTCGCCGTCCCTGCAACACCTGGTGTAGAGCATACGGTGGACCTCGTCGAAATCGACGGTCGAACTGTCATGCGAGCTGGACCACTCAATAGGAATCGGACCCATGGTATTAAATGCTGGAATGTGCAAACGTTCCTGGACCCTGGTACTCAAAGTCTGAAGGCACGCAGCCTTTGTCAGTACAACGTAGGTGTGTGTAACCCGTCAGAATTCCGAATAACTAACTCAGGCTCTCTGGAAATAAAGATCCCGGAAGCCAACTCACACTTCACCCTGTATCACAGTGATCCTCGTGATTTTTCTGGGAGACAAAGTGTGGCGATTGCCCTCTCGCAACAAGTGAACCAGGCGCCGGTTGCTTGGGAACTCGTCAACGAACGGATGGCCTATGTGGGACTGAAAGTTCACGTCAAAATCATACCTATCGTCTCCGTATACGCACCAATATCCGCTGCCGAACAGCTTGACAAAGAGATGTTTTAATCGCATCTAAATCGTTAGTTGAAATGCTCCCGCGCCGGGCCGGGCCGCCAACACTGAATCAGATGCCATGGAAGGGGAAAGCCGTAAACAGCAAAAGGGACTAGTGTGGCCTGAACCTACAACTACGCGTGCCACTGCGCCCTCCACCCGTGTTGGTCCTGCGCATCTACGAAGCGGCCCGTTCATGGGGCGTACCCACCAACACAAAAGATACATATAAACGCTGTACATTGCTCACCTACTGATTTTTAAATTGTATACTTGTAACAGGGATGACAGGAAACCCAATATATTTAGTATGAAGGCAAATATATTATCTGGGAAAAGTATAAAAAGTCATTTGGCAAATCTTCACCCTGGTTCTCCAGGTTGTCGTCAGACTTCATTAATTGTGCAAAACAGTTGACATTTCAAAGGTGCTTAAAAATCAGATGATGTTTGCGCCAGTAAACTGTGGTCATGTACATCAGAATGTATTGATTGTACTTGTACTTGTTACGACCGCGATCATGTCACCGATGGTGCTCCTCCACACATGACGATCCGCAGCAGCAGACCTGACAGCTCAATCCATTCTCATCGCCAACGACAGAGGTTGAATAGCGAAGGTCCAAGAACAAATTCCATGTCCTGACGAACTGTGTCGAGCCAGGTTTTGAGCTGACCCCCTCTTCGACGTCTTCAACTGGGTAGTGGAGTCGGTTCAAGGGCAGTCACACTGAGCTCGTAAGGTGGTCGACGAAGAACGTGTCCGAACCACCTCAGTTGTCGTTCTTGGATGGCTTTGGATATCCTTGCGATATATTCAGAAGGGAGATCACATGAAACTGCAGGTGGTAAGCGGTTCAGCAATAAAGCTGCCATTCACGTCAAGAACAGAGTCGCTCAGTGTTAAGGGCTTACCACTAACTTGGCGAATAATTTGTTAGAGTTTCGAGTGTCACCTACGTTTTAGGCCTGCTCTATCGAAGTCGCTATTTCAACCCAATATTTTTTTCCAGTCTTTCCTAGCCTATTTTGCTGTCATCTTTCGGAGTTGGCGGAGGGAAGCATCGTTGCGGCGACGAGAGTTCGAGAGGGTCAGCAGATGAACATCCTTGACCTCGCGTTCAGTAGTTCACCTGACAGCATGGACTTTGTGAATTGTCTTCCTCCTTTAGCAAAGAGCGATCATGTGGTTCTCATGTGGAAATAAACATTATTCTCTTGGCCAGCTCAATCAATTGATATCCGACCAAATATTTTGCGTAGTAATTGGGGGCCAATTCAAAGATGGATCCCTTAAACTCATTTCTAAGCACTGCCCAATCATGCAAAGAAGGCTAACAAACAGACCTCACTGGTTGACTCCATCCTTAAAGAAGAAAGTTAACAAGAAGAGGAAACTATGGAAAAGATCCTGCATTGATAAGACACTGGAATTCCTCAAAAACTACACGTTGCAAAGAAACCGAGTCAAAATTCTCATTGAAAGAGATCGAAGAGTCTTCGAAGAGGATCTTTGAACTGTGCCATGATTAATCCCAATGTCCTCCGCAGTTACGTAAGGCAGAGCACGGGAAACAAGGATCCAATCCCAATATCGTGGACTGCCGAGGGCGCGGAAATCACAGAAGACAGGGATAAGGCTGAATATCTTTCCTCAGTTCTTCCGGTCCGTTGTGACAACATAACCTGAATCTTCCCACCCACTTGTGAAGACGAGATAATGTCATCTATGGAAACAATCCAATTCTACCTAAGAAATCTTGAAGGAAGAGTTGCCTAACCTAAAGAGTCGACCTCTCCAGGCCCTGATGCAATCCCAGTCAAGCTGTTGAGGGAGCTATCTTCTAAAATGGTCAAACCACTTGCCTTACTCTTCCTGGAATCGTTTGCTACTGGGTGTCAACCCTCTGATTGGAAGACCGCAACCATCACTCCACTTTTCACGAATGGAAGCCGAGCTTCCGCAAATAACTACAGACATGAAAGCATTACTTCCATCTGCTGTAAAATCATGGAGAAAAAAATCTAGAAAACGTTGAAGCACCTCCTCTCCGATCCCAAACACGGTTTTCGCAGTGGTAGGTCTTGTCTTACGAACCTACTCTGTTCACTTGAACGCTGGAGCAAAGAAATATTTCTGTCATTTCTTCGGTTTAAAGAACGAATCTAGCCGTTCAAAAATTGAAAATGTCCAAAGACATTTCACAAAAAAACTCCTATTTCTGACTCTTTCAACTTCTTCCTACTCAACAAGATGCCAGCTAATGAAGCTAAAATTTCTTTGGGTCAGGAGACTTGAAGCAGGCTTTTGTCTCCTTTTCCGACTAAATAATAGTTCAACGCTCCCCAAGCTTTCTGTCGTTACCTCCGTTAGTCTTCCTTATAACCTAAGAAATTCTGCACTAATTATACCTCCCCCTGCATCCTCCACGTGTAAACGCTCTCTCTTCTTTGCTTCTAGGTAAAGTTTTCTTTGGAATAACTTACCAATAGAAATAAGTTCGTTAACTAGTCTATCTGCATTAAATCGAAGACTGCACATTTATCTTAACACTGATTCTAATAACCTTTTATTTTCCTCATCTATTCCCAGTAGCTTTCCTCATGACTCGGAGAAAGGACTATCGGGAATTTAAGTGACCCTCCTGAAACTATATTTTCGCTACCTCGAGTCGCCCATGAACTATGATCTCTCCTTATATCACCAGTTATCCAAACGACTACGTCATTCGGACGTACACATTCGGTGGTCCACAGTCTAAAATGCTACCGTTTCTTTGGATACTGACCATCATCAGAATTCAATTCTGGATCCTAAGATGCTGAGGACTTAAGTTCATTGACGCATTTTCGTGAGATTTTGTTTCATACGCCTAAGTGATCAAGAAAGAATCACCTCGTCGTTTCATTATATCATTCTGAAATGCCTCTACCGTATTACCCTACTCTACCACCGGACCATTTTTTCCTAAGCAGTTTTTTTCTCCTACCTTCTTTTCAAAAATGAAGGCTTATTGAACTCTGCCTCCATTTTTATGGTAGGAGTTTTTTTCACTGCTAACTGTTTTTTATAGCAGGACAAGTTATAGATTTGTACATTCTATCGGCACACATTTGTCATAACTTTATTTCTTTACTAATTTTTGCTTAGACAGTGCCTTTCCGGTGCTAACCAAATATAAATTCTAAATAATTTCTAAAGGAAAAATGGTTCATGCCACCTACATCGAATTCCAAAAGGCCTTCGACAACGTTCCTCACCAACGTCTCCTGCATAAACTGCGCAGCGTAGGATTTCCTGGAAGCCTCATTGTATGGATCCAGAACTTGTTGATTTGACGTTCCCAAAGAGTACAAGTCAGACGCAAGCAGTCTTCAGAAGAAACCGTGGTGAGTGGCGTGCCACAGGGCTCAGTTTTAGGCCCCATATTATTCCTTGTTTTCATCAATGACTGTGTCAGTATCTTGACTGTGATATCCTCCTGTTCGCTGACGACAAAAATATGGAAAGTTGTTGACAATACGGCAGACGAAGACCAACTGCAACTGAACTTGAACAGGCTCGAGGACTGGTCAAAGTGCTGGCTTATGCCGTTTAATGTTAGTAAGTGCAATTTACTTCAAATTGGCTACTGTGTATCCTCCAGCCCGAGAAGCTGTATCTATATTAAACAAGCGCTGCAATTTCGGACCTTAGATCATCCACAATTTACTTCGGTTGACGAGAGCTGCTGGCTTAAAATTACCTTAAATAATAGGAACACTTTACTCATTGGTTGTGTCTATTGCCCGCCCAATACCAGTGAGGATTTCGATCTTCGTCTCTCCCAAGCATTCCATGCCGCAGTTGACTTACATTTCAAGTATTGCTTAATTGCAGGTGATTTCAACCTTCCTGACATTCGCTAGTTTCCGGTCCCCTCCGGCCCCATAAAGTTCGAGGACTTTCTCGAGGCCGTAGATATTGGCATGTGGACCCAGGTTGTTGACTTCCCTACCCGAGGATCAAGCATACTTGATCTAATCTTCTGCTGAGGTTGCCTGCTTTTGACAGTGTCATCATTAGGCCCACTTGGGAGCTCAGACCATGATATCGTTGTTTCTACACTACAACTCGAAACCAATGAAACGCCTTCCAAGAAATATAGCTTTTTCTTTGATTTTCAATTAGCGCTTTCGACAGAATTATTGATACATCTTAACTCCCACGACTGGACTAATTTCTTTATGTGTCAGGATGTGAACACCTGTACCGGTATGCTTTACAAAGTTTTAGATCCACTTATTTCTCGTTTTGTTCCCCGTAAGAAATTAATTAATGTCCCGGATGAGGTTTATCACCCGTTATCTTTTCGCCGTAGGTTGCGCAAACTCTCTCGTCGATTCCATTTGCATAACGAAATTTCCGTTCTGCCCTTGATTCACCGTATTTTTGAGCAGGCCAAGAGGCTAACCGAAGAAAAACGGCTAGCTGAAGAGGTCAAGTTTGTCAAAAACCGTTCGTTAAATGTAGCAGAAACTTTTTCATGCGCAATTAGAACCCATAGTTAAACATGGCACCCCGTACTACTGGATTCCATTGGCAATCCTGTAGTTGATGCATCAAAATTGACGGCTAATAGTTTTAACGTTTTCTTGTCC
>WEDG01010831.1:0-44264 GCA_017591395.1 Schistocephalus solidus | reverse complement strand
TCACCAGTCAGTCATACCCAACCCAGGTAGTGACCATCCGGGCTCGAACCCGCAACCCGTTGATCGTGAAGTCCAACGCTCTAACCCCTGAACCACGGGCTCCTTTGTCTTGCTGGTTTTAGGTCGAGGATATCGCCATTCGTGGAAAAACTCACCGATCGCTAACGCAACTCGCTCGTCCCCTTCTGCCTTGGGGCTCACTCTCGAGCTGCCATGCGGCTGGGCTATCCTCAATTTCCATGGATTTTATAAGAGCGATCAGCACTCACCGTGGTTCCAGCGGAAATTAGCCCAAGTCTCGCACAAGTTTGCAGCGAAGATGCATAAAAGAGGAAAAATCCATGACTGACTTGGACCAATATTTAGCAGCTCATGTCTGTCCATGGGCACAATGCCTACAAGATATCGCGCGCAGTATATGCGTCGGACCAACTTGGGGCCAGGTCATGGTACGACAGGCGTTATCGGAGATGTGCACCCATAAAAATGTGAAACATGGAGGGGTGCACGTGCCTAGGTTCAGGCTCACGTCGCGCCACTTGACTTTTTCATGACACGGGGCCCAGGTGTGAAGAGAGCAAGTCTAATTCCCACACATGCCTCTATCCCTGCGCCCACCATATTGTGAGAGGGCATGCAGTGGACATCGCCTGAAACGGCGTTCAAACTCCCGTATAATGTTCAAGAGATTTGCTATTCTCTAAAATGAAAAAAGTACTCACCACGACACATTTTGTTGGCTAGGGTTGGATCTACTCACGCAGACAACATGTACAGATTTGGATTGGTAACTGCGTCGGGAGTGCGGTGAGCAGAGTGCTAACTTAGTAAACTGTTGTGTTTCAAGCTGTTAGATCGCAGGTCAACAAGCAACTGTGACTCGAAATCGATATTCACCGAACACAGGCCTAATGAATTTTTCGGCATAGGTAACTCGATACTTTTTGACTGGTTTCGCTTGTCATTAAGCGGACTAAGATACTGCACATGAGGTCAAGTTGAAAAATGCCAAAAAGGATATCAACGAACACAAGGGTGGCAAAGTTGGGTTTTATTAGCCCTCATCGGCCAGGCATTTTTAGCACCAGCTTTCATCACTTTGGGTTTCAATCAATTACTACGGAGTCTCGAGCTCGGATCTCAGGCTGTCAAAACCTGGATTTGCTAATGGCTGGCCGACAATGGCCAATAGACCTGAACGGGCTTTCCTAATGCAAGCGTAAAAGCCGACTGCGTTCAAAAAGTTAGCCAGTAAAAGAAGAGACTTCTTTAAAACTGAAAAATTACCCTTTCGTCCAGTTTAAAAATTGGAAGAAAAGCCTAATTTACGCCCAAATGAGTAAAAATAATGATTATTTTTGCGATTTTTCGGGAGAGTCTTCTTGCGGAGCAGGAATTTTGCAGGCGACCGAGTGAAATATTTTGATAATGTACTATACGCTGTAAGTGAGAGGAACGAAAGATTATGGTCGGGATGCGGTTATCCGCACAAGTGCCCAACAGAAGTCCAATACAGATGCAATGGCCTACTCTGTCCCGAATAAGCCCTTCCCAGTTAGAGGCATATGCGGAGCAATCGGTTAGATGGCACTAGACATAGACACAAGGAGCGCGTGCAGTCAGTGCCGGTAAAGACAGAGGGAGACTGGAATGGCCATTTCTGACCCATTAGCCATCACCAGTCAGTCATACCCAACCCCAGGTAGTGCACCATCCGAGGCTCGAACCCGCAACCCGTTGATCAGAAGTCCAACGCTCTAACGATTGAGCCACGCGCTCGTTGTCTTGCCGGCTTAGATGGGGAATCTGGCCACTCACTGATCTAAACTGGCATATTCATGAGTCAATGGACTTCTGATCAAAAAGGTTGCGGGTTTGAGCCTCCAGTGTTACACCGCCTGGGGTTGGACGTAACTAGTTGAGCCAGAAATGGCCATTCTAGTCTCCCTTGTCGTTTTCGGCATTATAAATCTGCCTTTACTACGAATAGCCGCTGTGAGGCTGATGGCGGCGCTACAGAATGAGCCGCAAGGCAGAGCGGGGCGAGTGAGTTCCGTTAAGGATCGGTGAGCGTTCATCAGCGAAAAGTCCTCTAGACATCGAATTTTCTCATAAAATGATGGGAGGTAGGCGGAATCGGAGCGTCACCGAGATGAGGAAGAGTGACGGCTACTCCAGAGGAAGGTGTAAGACATGACAAACACGCAGACTCCTAAAGGGTCGGGCCATAAAGACTTAGAAAAAGTCATACACTACCGGGATTTTCAAGTCGGGTAATATGAATGTTATCACAAAAACGAGGGGTTACAGTTAGACCTACTTAAGGGAGCTTGGCTTTTTGAGGAACCTCGACCGGCAGTAGCTACCGTCGTCAGGGCCTTCTTGATAGAATTCTTGCTCGTCTCCCGCAGGAGCACCTGTGGATCGTTGGCTGCCAGCCCGGACGTCTGATTCCTTCATCGCCTGCTGTTCAGCACCCACTTCCTCGCTGTCTGATGAATGAGATGCGGCGGGGGATAGGAGACACCAGGGGCTGGGGACCCCGTTGAGGCGGAGAGATCCACATCATTGTGGCCTCTTCGGTGGTGTTCTGGAAGGGGTCCTCCCTGTCGTACCCGTCACCTCTTCCTTCGCCAACCGCCGGTTTTCCTCGGGTTTCGTTTGTCGGAAGATTGTCGATCGGACTAAAGACACACACAGACACATCGTCAAATCAACCGTCGTAATCCGACGATGCCCATCGTATGCTCCACAGAAGGTTCATGCAGGGACGATCACTTGTACGCAAATTATTTTTGACTTGCACTGCATCTACCGCTCTTTTTCTCTCTTCCCTTACCCGGCTGTGCCCGGTGTCAAGACAAAAGTCAAGAGAACCGGAGGCGAGGTCAACCGCAGATGAATCATCTCCCCACGGAGTGGAGAGCGGGGATGCGTCTTGAGCCTGCAACTACGCGTGCTGGACGATCCCTCCCACATGTTCGGCATTTATTATGGTATCTTATATCAAATAGTAATAATAATAATCAATAATAACGCCTGCCTCACCCTGATTTGACACCCGTGTTGTTCCACCGCGTCTACCAGGCGGCCCGTTTAGGGGGCAAAACACACACAGGCGGCCAAAAATGGCGAAAAATAGAGGCACCATTTTAGTCTTTTCCGCCTGCATAAATCGCTGCAAGACAAAAAGAACTGGTCAAGCTAGCTTATTATAACGCCCTGTATCTTCCCTAGATTACCTGTAATATGCGACTGGGGAATCTGTACCGTGTCACCCCATGAAAACGAAAATTTTCGTGCCTCGGCGGTCGGCGCGTGTGAACTGGACCAACCAGATTGATGGTGGTATTTTTGTTTTCAAAATCTGCACACCGATTGAATGGAATCTACTCGAGGCGAATTAAGTTTTATCACCTACAAACGCCTAAATCGGTGTAATGCAATAACGCCCTTTTTCCTTAGGTCTTAAAAACGCCGAACACTATCAAAGCAAGAGCCAAGAATTCCCACTTAAATCAAAATGATTTTTCATAGACGGGACTGCAAGCGTGCCGACTCAAAACCAGTTCTCCGCTGCATGTCAAATTATTAAAACCATCCATATGTTGGGAATGCTCATTGCTCATTGTTGGGAATGCTCATTAAAGCCATCCGTATTGTTGAGAATGCTCATTCGCACGATGAGTCACCTCACAGAAATGCACCTGCGCGCGCGGTTCTCACGCTCAGATCTGATCAATCCATGTCCGCGAGAATTTTGCTCAATTCTTATCTATCTTCCTCTTGAAGTTCATTTGACAGAGTATAACTAAGCTGGACGGGAGGCTATAAATGCATGCAGTTTTTTATGTCACTTTTGCTTGAATACACTTTCGCTAACTGGTTGTGTTCTCTTGCTCTACCGCGTTTGAGTTGGGACAACCGTTGATTAAGCATACGCTTCATGCGTCATTTAAGTACCAGGCCGGATCATAACAATTTGGCGAAGCAGTTTCTCACTTACGATGGCCGACGACTACGCTGACTTGAAGCAGATGCTGCAGCAGCAGTTGAAGCTAATTGAGGCGCTCACCGTTAATCTATCCAACTCATCCGTGGACCAATAAAGCGCCGCTGGTGGTTCCCAATCCGTCGATCACACTGCCGGCAGCATTACTGAATTCGTGTATAACCCGCAGGCCCATATCACCTTTGATTCCTGGTACAAACGATACGAGGACTTGTTCTCTGTCAATCTGGCTGCCCAGGACGATGCATGGAAGGTGCGACTCCTACTTTGCAAACTGGGCCCTGCCGAGCACGAACGCTGTGCTAACTTTATCCTTCACAAGAACCCACGAGAAATCACTTTTGCAGACACGGTGAAAAGATTGTCGCAGATTTTTGGTGAACAGTCGTCCCTGTTCAACACTCGATTCTAGTGCCTGCAACTGTGAAAACGGGAATCCGACGATTTAATCACGTACGCGGGCATTGTCAATCACGAGGGTGGGCGTTTTCAGCTCGGTTCTTTCACAGAAGACCAGGTTATATGCCTCATATTTATCTACAGGCTTCAGTCCCTCAAGGATACTGACAACCGGACACTTCTCCTGTCCCAAGTGCAACAGAACAGCACAGTCACACTCCAAGACTTGGCTGCGGAGGGTCAAACGTAGATTTACCTTACACACGATTCCGCTATGATTCAAGGTTTTCCCACTTCTTGCTCAGTCCACACGGTCACAGAAACCAAGCCATATCCTATAATGCGGCCCAAGCAAGCACCCAAGGCGAAATCACCGCCATCTTCTTGTCGGCACTGTGGCACAAGGCATTTCCATCGGGATTGCACATTCCGCCAACATCGTTGCCAAAGCTGTAACCAGGTGGGGCACCGCGATGGGTTCTGCCAAACACAATCAACTGCTGAAGTCTGCCCCCGCCACTTCCAACGCCAAGCGCCGTTTCCGTCCAAAACGCAAGCCTAAAACCCAGTCAGTTGGCAATTACCTGAGCCTGTTGGCCACTTTCCAGCTCAATGCGGCTGATCACAGAAAGTTTGTTGATATCTTGCTCAATAGTCACGCAGTCTGCCTACAGCTGGACACTGCTTCAGGCATTGCTATCATCTCTGAGAGACTGTGGCAGTCACTTGGCAGCCCCACGTTGCAGCAGACTTCACAGTCCGCCACAGGCGCATGCGGTGGTCTCGTCCGGCTAATGGAGCAGCTGCGATGCTGTGTCTTTCCGCGGCACAACAATCAATGCGATCTAATACGTCACCAAGTCCAATCTTAACCTCCTCGGTCTCCACTGGATTGAACAAATTGGTTTGATCGATATGCCGCTCAGCGTTGTTTGCAGTCAGGTGCAGATTCCTGCCGTGCCAACAGACCCCACCAAGGACATTCACCAATGGTTCGCTTCAGTGTTTCAAGACGGCCAGTGTCGTTGCACACACACTCAAGCCGTGCTGCACCTGCGTCCTGTAAGTCGGCCAGTCTTCCGTCCGAAGAGGCCAGTTCCCTATGCAGCCTTCCCTCTTGTCGATGCTGAACTGAAGCGTCTGGAGGAACTGGGAGTTCTGAAACCTGTGTCCTACTCCGCCTGGGCTGCTCCAATCGTTGTGGTTAAAAAGCCAAATGGCTCGATCCGTATTTGTGCTGACTTTTCCACTAGTCTCAATGCCGATATGACGCGGAACTGCTATCCACTGCCGGTCCCTGCTGATCAGCTCACCATGCTGAATGGTGGCACTTGCTTTGCCGAGTTAGACTTGGCCGATGCGCACTTGCAGATCGAAGTCGCTCCAGAGGCGCGCGAATTATTGACTATAAACACTCACTGCGGTCTGCTCCAATACAACAGGCTGCCCTTTGGTGTTAAGACCGCCCCGGCTCTGTTTCGGCAAACGATGGACGCAATGCTCTCCGGTACTCCGGGTACGGCTGGGTATCTGGACGACATTATAATCATGGGTCGCTCCCCTACTGAACTCCAAGACCGAGTGTGCAGGAATATGGCTTCCACCTGAGAGCTGACAAGTGCCAAATCTTCCTCGAGTCAATCAAGTACCTCGGAGTCAGCTTTGACACCACTGACTTTGGTCAGGCTGACGCCCTTTTCCACCTCATATGCAATCATCATGAACCTAAGGAAAACACCGTGATTGCTGCCATTTCGATTGAGGACGATATGCGCCGTCAGTTTTCAGACGCCATATGAGGCATACCTTACACTGCCACCGACATCCGGCGCACTACCGAACAGGATCACATTCTCCGTCAAGCTAGCACCTATGTGCAGACCAGATGGCCAACCACTGCTCTCACTGGCGATATTCCCCAGTTTTTTCTGTGCCGAGCATCGCCATTCCTGCCTCATGTTTGCGGACCGTGTGGTGATTCCTTCTTCACTTCGGCCGGATATTGACAACGACATCAACGACCTCGTTCGATGCTGTCTCCGTTGTCAGCAGGCTGCCAATATGCCGTCTCGTCAACCCCAGTGCCATGGCAAACACTGGATAAGCCCTAATCACGTGTGCACATCGAGTTTGCTGGCCCACTTGATGACGTATCATACCTCATCTTGGTCGACGCCTACTCAAAGTGGCCCGAGATTACACCACTGAATCTGGCAACGACATCTGCCACTTTTGCTGTCCTACGACGCATTATTAGCCAACACGACCTACTGTATATTCTGGTTTCGGATAATGGTTCCCAGTTTACCTCATTGGCGTTTGAGGATTTCTGCCGCCAGCACAACATCCAGCATCTTCACTCTCCGCCCTAACAGTCAGGCGGAGCGTTTTGCCGACACATTCAAAAGAGCCCTCTTGAAAGTTCGTGGGGAAGGGACCACGGATGAGATCATCCAGGCATTCCTGCTTTCTTGCCAGACTACTCCAAACCCGGCGTCCCCCCGGTAGTGTTTCTCCGGCCGAGGCCTTGATGAGGCGAAAACTACGCACAAAGTTCCATGCGCTGGTTCCTACCAAAGTGCCATCCGCGCAGCCAACTTCATCTGTTTCTCACAGCAAGATTTTCATCGGAACGCCCATCTTCGTTCGCGATTATCGAGCTGGTTTTCCAAACTGGATTGAGGCGACCGTAGCAGCGCACAGAGGCAGCATGTTGCTCGACGTCTGCGTGGGTGACGACATCTGGGTTCGGCACCACAACCAGATTCGACGGCGGCATTACAGTAAAGCAACTGAGCCCGAGTCATTGTCATCACTCCCCCTCGACATCCTGCTGGATACTTTCGCCATTCCGACCGATCACCCAGTCTCCGAACCCAACGCTGCACCTCCTTCAGATGTACCGCCTTCAGTATCAGTTGCTGGCTCAGCGCCTTCAGAACACAAACTGCTCCCAAGACGCCGGACCAACCGAGTGCGCCGAACAACGCAGCCGATACAGGTCAACCCGCGTCAGAAGCGGTACTGACCTACTTAAGGAGACATGTTGGGAATGTTCATTCCCACGATGAGTCATCTCACAGTAATGCACTTGCGCGTGCGTTTTTCACGCTGCATCCCAAGAACGATGCTCGACAATGTTCCGCATTGACTGTCGCCACAGAGCTCTCGTCAGATCTGATCAATCCATGTCCGCGAGAATTTTTCTCAGCTCTTATCTGTCTTCCGCATGAAGCTGATTTGACAGAGTATAACTAAGCTAGACGGGAGATTATAAATGCATGCAGCTTTTTATGTCACTTTTGCTTAAATAGCTAGCTGATCGTGTCCTCTTGCTCCACCGCGTTGGGGTTGGGACAACCGTCGTTTAGGCATACGCTTCGTGCGTCATTTAAGTACCAGACTGGGGCATAACAGGGCTGGTGACGGCTAATGAGCCAGAAAATAGCCATTACAGCTCCCCATGTCTTTGCTAGCAATGCTGTCTACACAACTCATTTTAACACAGTCCGTGTCCCCCTCCCAGCCGCCAAGTCAGGGACAGAACTAAACTATAACCACCACGACATTTGAACGCTCCCAACCCTCTAGTCCTAGCCTACTGTTCATCGGCTGTGTAAATGTTTTTCACTCTACTCTCACTTATATTATTGTACATGCCTGAGGATTAATTATGGAAAACTTACACCTTTAGAACTTTATTTCTAAAAGTTACAAGAGCAATAAAAGTAGACCCGTATATTCCTCTCCCGGCCCAAGGTCCCACTGATTTTTGTCTGCACGTTGCCACACACAAGGGGGAGGCTGAAAAGTAAAACGCCAAATAATTTTGCAACAATTTCAGCCGGAAGCATACCACGGTAGTTCCAAGAGAGCGTTCTTTATTCCTTCTTGAAGATAGGCCTGACAACAGTGTCACTCAATTATATGGGCGACACCTGTACTTCCTAAGTTTTGGTACAAAAGGTTGCAACCGAACATTCATTAATGCTGGTTAGCACTTGCGGATTTCCGATGAGAAGAAATTCTCACGAAATGGTTTGCTTCTTATCAGATTCAATATGACACGAAGGACCTCCAAATGAGAGGGTAGTAGTTATATTCATATTCGGACAGGTTCGAGCAGAACAACAGCCGGGATGGGCTAAGCTTATCAGATTCAGATGACGAGCAAAACGTTTCTTACATCAGAACGTCGTGAATGACATAGGTACCACCACAACTCCTCAGTTTTCAAAAGATGGGCAAGGTACACAAAATAGAGAGCCCACCTATGTCTAAATTCCGATGGCTTCGTCGTATCTCTATTGCCTAATAAGCAATCCACACTTGGGGCAGGTTCGCCTCAGAGAGGGTAGTTTCACGACATATGCAAGTGAAGTTTGGCTCGCCTTAAAGGATATCAGCACTTGTACTGCCGAACGGTCAACCCTTGTTTAGATGCCTGCTGAGGTCGAGAACACTCTGAGAGGTTATCGAGTGGGTATGCCTCAGTTTACGGCGGTTGTTTGCTACAGAGGCGGTCCCAAAGAGACTTACTCTACGCCAGTGTAATGGGACAGTTGTTGACGGCCAGAAAAAACCGTAACCATGACAGGATCCATGAGGCAGGCAAAGCCGAAATTCCCCGCAGTTTGCGTCCTTTCGACAACGTGTAGTCTGGGCATTAGTCGAACCCTCATAGTCAGGGGCATTCATGTTATCAGTTTTGGTCCCACACATCACACGGGAGGTCAGCACTGAAATGGCTCAGCATGTTCGGGCAAGAAGTGGTTAGTGTAGTTTGGAGTATGGTCAATAGTTAAGTAACAAGTAAATAGAGGTCTCCTGGGATGCCAAAAGCAGGCGTTTGCAACGCATAAACAGTTCAGCACAGCGAAATTTATAGGCCTTTCATTACTAGCGCGACATTGTGCAAGAGTTGACCTTGGAATTTTAGTCTTCCGCGACGCCAAGGCCATAAATGACTGCGGAGGTCCTGCATTTCCTTATGACAAGCCTCTTCCTGCTTATAATTAGCATTCAGAGCTGGGGCACACTTTACTGACTGTGGCACTGACAACGACACATCATTGCAGTGTTAGGTGATACTGGTTCGCAGTACACAAGCAAAGCTGTGAGCTTATCGATCAGGGCTATGATACCATGTTGAATTGAGTTGTCAGTAACATCACTACGGTAGAGGCTGGGAATATTTCTGGACGTCTGTCGAGTGGGGGGCTGGCAAGCACTCCTTGAAGAGGCTGGTAACGCATATATTGTATTAAGCATACATTCACATCCTGGTACTGGGCTGCCAGTGTACGACAAACACTCACGTTTCCGAATGACTTGCACAGTTCCTTCTTTCGATAAGGTCAGCCTATACACCCGGTCCAATTGTAGAGGTCCGGATGTTGTCACTGCTACCTGAGCCGAGGTTTGTGGCAAGGAGCGTTGCATATGGGTGGAGACCTAGGGGTTTTTACAAAATACGGCGAATCAAGTTCGACGCGTCAAGGCGCTACCATCGGACTCTAATATTGTATAACGTTGTTGGTCTATCAGACTGCAAGGCTTCTCATCCCGCTAACACTGCCACTGCCGGTTCCTGACTGCTTGGTTTCTCGCCAGAAGTCAATCTATTTTAGAGGTAATTTTCACCGAGAAACATTCACTATACCAAACCTGTGGACTATCGGGTAGCCTGCATCCAGGCTAACAGGCAGACCTTGTCTTCTCGGAATCGTTTCTTTCAAAACAGTTTTTGTAAAAGAGGAAAGTAAGGAAAGCTGGCCACAATTTGGACGAAATCCTAACCAAGGACGAAACTTTCCTCGGCATGAACCAACCACGACAGTTTGTCAAGACATGGATGTACTTCTTGGACCTTCGGTATTCGGCCTCCATCGTTGGCGAAGAGAATGGATTAAGCTGTCCGGGTCTGCTGCCGCGCATCGTCACGCGTGGAGATGCGCAATTCGTGACATCATTGAGGTCGGTTAGATCAGGCATGATCACAGCCGTAACAACTACAGGTACGCACAGTGTTCGTCGAAATATTCCCCTACACATGTAGTTTGGAGGACATGACAAGTGGCTCCATATCTCGCATGAACTGTATTGCAATAAAAAACAGTATACATGTATGACTACGGAAATTTTGACAGCAAAAGGGAAAGCGCAGTAGTGGGTAAAAAAATAAAAATAAAAAGTGAAACCAACCCCGAAGGTGGGATCTACCAGAGAGACGACAAGACTGGGAAGCACAACCCAGGGGACACGAACCGATGGCAACGACAGCGGTAGGAGACTCAGAGTTCAAAAGCGTATAATCACCCTCAGCAAGTCCCGTGAAGCCATTTTTAAGGGGAACGGTTGAGGAACCAGTTCTTTCTTTTTTTGGCGGTCCACCAGAGGGTCGAGAGCAGAACCTACAGATATATGTCAAGAGGTACCCACATAGGAAGTGGCCTCGAATATTCTTAAGAAGCAATAAAGGGCAAAACGAAAATTCGGATAATAGGATAGGCATGCAACATTTTAAAGTGATGACCTTACAACTTCATCTCTAGCCAGGGTGGCTATTAAGGATGTATGAGAACTATCAGCAACATAAGTTTAGTCCAAGTGGCCATATTTTACTTCCACCTAAAGCATAGATCAAGAAGAAAAACACCAAAAAACAGAAAGCTATTTAGCGTAGGGGGGGGGGGGGTGAACATATCTGAAGAAGAAAACTTTAAATAATGTAATCATGATCCCAACAGGTTGAGTAAACAACGGACACATGACGGTATTAAAAAGAATTAAGTTAGCAAGGTCTCCAGAGCGCTCATCGGAGAGGCATAAAACGTCCAGATTGTACAGTACAAACACACGTCGTAGGACCGGGCTGCCAGAGGACGACCAATTATCACGTTCCAGCGTTAATTAGACGAGTCAGTTTGTGTGACGGTACGACCATCACGAACAATAATGTCCACAGCATGGTGGGAGCAGGGATGGCAACTTGCGCGGCGTCTACCGCACTCTCTCCTTCCCTTACTCACGAGGTGCCGATGGCAACACAATTTAAAGATGACAGGAAGTGCACTCGGGTGTAGTGACTGACAGAACTGAACAGTTCGTCTGTACGTGCCGCATGCGCCGGGTCCACGCACGATAGACTAGATTTTTACTCAAACAAGACAGGAGCGGTCCTGATCCCAACTGGGTGGGAGTGTCACAGGGAAGCCATTGCTGGCAGCCTTTCAATCTTGAGAGGACAGACGTATCGCGCCAGTTGATAGCCCTCCAAATCACATCTTTTAGCGCACCCTGATAGTTCAAAAGAACATCAGATTGTTTATAGGGAAGAACTCTCTCTCTCTCTCTCTCTCTCTCTCTCTTGCTTCCATCTCCCAAGCATGTGTACATAACAGTCAAGCAACTCAAATATGTTCAGATGCGACGTAATTAAAGAACTCGAAGTTTCTTAACGATTCACTGCTTGGACAAAAAAACAGGCCTCCCAAGTCTTTAAATCAGCCCTTGCATTTTCATTTGGCCCGCCAGGCGGCAAGATAAGAGAGAAACTTACGTAGTGGTGGTTCATGCTCCTGGTGTCACCCTGATCCAATCACAGTTTTCGATATTTTATGAAATTTTCGGCATGTCAGAATTTAGTCCTAAAAATCTGTCCCATCCTGCCGATGCTAGTCTCAGAGTGCTTATTAGTGAGACACAAGTCTCGCAGTTAACCGTCAGTAAAAGTCAGGTAGCACTCGTTTTACGTGGAACCGAGAGAATTGCAGCACCTAGGCCTATAGGAAAACCTTGTATTAGTGGGCAAGGCCTTTTAGACTGACTAGGCTCGGTTTTTAACAACGGCATCAGATTTTAACGCCGCGGAATATTCATAAATTATAAACGGAAACAAACCTAATGTGAATTAAATCGGTGGAAACACAATAGCCAGACCCACTTCAAACAATGTAAGCAAGGTCGAATGGCTTACGGGATCCGCGGTAAAAGGGGTTTTATGGGGAGGGCAGAATGGGGAAGCACAAAACCCTGGAAAAGTAAACTGAGAAGGTAGGGGTAATTACAACGCAGTTACCGACTACATATATGAGTGGAACCCGCGGGATTAAATGGAAACGAAAGTTATCCCTTGGCCAAAGGTTAAGGGAAGCGGCTACTCAGATCTATGTAAGCGAAATTAAACCTGAACCAGCGTCAAAAAGAGGTAAATGGGACGCAGGTGACTGAAGCACGAAAGTTAAACGCGTGAAAATGAAATCAAGGACAGGTTATCTGAAGCTAATGCTCTCAGTGGGTTCGGCTATTGTGCTTCCACCAATTAATGTATTCGCCAGTTGAAAAGTAGGTCAGCAATGGATCAAAATGAAGCAATCGATATTTCAAGTGATTCCACGACTGCATAGAAGAATTTCGAGGTTCGGCTCACCAGGAGCACCTGTTAGCAGGATCACCAAACATCGGACATAGTGAACAGCGGAAACGGTAAAAACCAGAACTAGGGCTGAACCTAAATGGTTTGGCAAAGGGAAATAGAATAAACAAAAACTGGTCCAGAAAAGTAAATCAAGGTGCAAGGTAGCGTACCCATTTAAACGCTGTTGCCTTTCGTCAGACTTCAGCATCTTCAATTGTGTTGCCAATTCTATCTCGTTAGGTGGTACGGGGGACGACTGCAACGATGGTTGGGAATTCCCTAGAGCAGACAAACACACATCCGACAAAAGACGTAGGTCCGAAGGCAGAACAATACCTCGGAAGTAGAAATCAGCAGTCGGGGTGGGAAAGTCTGTGGGTGAAACATCCATAGCTGCATTGTTCCTTGGCCACACACTGTGCAAGGTTATGTTTTGAGATTCAAGTTGATGGTGGAAATCGGACGGTGGAAATCGGCGGGGGGCGAAGGGTAAAACACTGGGGGAGCTGCAAAAACCAAAAACCATGAAAAACCTTACAATTGAAACGACATAAGGTTACCGTTTTGACATTATATAGAAGCAGAGCTTCGGGTGACCGTATCGAGAAAACCAGAACACTGTGAACCGGAGAAATTGGGGCCAACACATAAATAGCCAACCTAAACAAACTCATACGCATACTCGTCGCCAACAAGAGTACAAGACAAGTGTAGTGTGCGAGGTAAAGGGTTGTAAATATCGTCCTACCTCACCCGTACACCCACAATTTTCCTATCTGCAGTTTATGTACACGATTGCAGACAACATGGTCATTAACATAAGGCTAGCGTGGCAGTTCGACACCCGTTCCGACGACGTCCACGAGTGCCCCGCAACAGAGTGGGCCCATGGACAGCAATGTGCGAGTGAAGTAGCTCATATTGATAGTAGGCTTGCGCAACATCTACCGCGTTCTCCTCTCCCCTCCTCTAAGACCCCATTTGATGACAGTTGAGAAGACGGGAGACGGGACCAGGCGCAGGTGGATTGTACGGCATGAGCCTACACCTAGGTGTGCTAGCAAACCTTTCCCCTCAGTTTTTGTCTCACACGTCTGATTTGCGTATAATGGATCAGGACTGCAACAAATAACAAACGGGAGGGGGTAACCTGGATGCCAACTGAGTGACAGTGCCATAAGGGGAACATTAAGAAGGGAAAAGCGCAGCCTGACTCTCATTCCACCAATTGGTTACCCCACACAAACACACACAGGACTTGCTGCATGCGCTGATTTGGATCTTCAGCTGGTAGTTTTCCGAAACTGGGAGTCAACTTCACACTTTAATCTCCCTTGCATCAGTCGATAGTCCAAATCGGCCTACTAACTGCTCCTGAGATCGGACGGAGTAGCTGACAGAAGTAAAAACCCGTCTGTGTGTGCCACAAATGACCTGACCCCACACGTTACATCAGGATTTCACAAAACCATGCGGGCTGTTTGGGTATCAAATGCGAAGGAATGCCGTAGAGGCTACCTGGAGAAGGAGCCAAAGAGCACGATTCATACTTGCGCAAGAGGTGTCAATTCCGCGCTTGTGCTGAATGATGACGGATGGGTTCGTGTGTAGTGTATATGCTGATGAAGATATATTCGGTAATAGAGCTTGACTGGCCGTATTTTGTCGCAGGTTTTGATGGATAAGCATGTGGCTGAGTATGTTAGGAGGAACTGTCCTAACTAACTCACTTGCACGCCAACCTAACGACTCGTTCCAACACTGCATTATTGATTCGCCCACATGCCGTACGCCTTGTGATGTCGCACCGGCTGCCGATAGGATTAGAGCTCTATCCAACCTGTCGGTTGATTCAGGTCAGTCGGGATGCTACCCCCTGAAGGAAATTACATGATTGATCTGATTGCAGCCTTGGATGCTTCTCTTTGGCTTTAAATACGTTAATCTATTTCTTGTTTCGTCATTGCTGTTGCGTTCTATATTGGGGATTGAGTAGAAGCGTTTCTGGAGGGGTGACCATTGAGACGTGTGGCAAGTTCATAAAAAAGTAGCGACGTAAAAATCACGATAAATATTTCCGCGAACCACTTACTGCCTATTCTGCAAAAACAACAGGCTAGGTCCGACGGAGCTCATTTGAAGATTATGGAATCCGTGGTGCATGGAATGCAGTTCGCACTTCTCTGATCCAGCATCCTCTAGAAAACAGACCACTTCAGCGGACGCAGTTGCTGAGTTTATTTATGATGCCAACTCCGGCGTGAATTTCGAAACTGGTTTTAAACGGTTGGAAGTCATTCGGCGTGTTGAATTTGCCAAAGCCAATGATGCATCGAAGGCACGCCTATAATTGCGCAACTTGAACACCGAACAGCACGAGTGGTACATTGATATGCTTCTACCTAGGAACCGTGCCTTAACGTTGGATGAACCCGTTAAACGACTCGCAAAAACCTTCGGGAAGAGTTCATCACTAGTCAGTATTCGATACTAGTGCTTAAGCTGGTTAAAAATGAGACGGACGGTTTTTGGACGCTCGCCAGTACTGTCAACCGCGAGTGGGAAAATTTCAAACTGAGAATGGTGACAGAAGATCAATTCAAGTGACCCATCTTCGTGTGTGCTCTTCAGTCAGCTAGCAATGCTGAAATCAGAACTCGTCTGCTCAGCGAAATTGAGCAAGACCCCAACTCCACCCTACGGACACTGACTGCTGACTGTCAGTGGCTCAATAATCGTAAGCGTTATTCCGCCATTGATGAGTAACTCAGTTCTTTACTTGCTGTCACCAACACTTGCCCCAAGGTTCTCCATCCAGGAAACCTCTAACAGCATGTTGAAAATATGGTGATTGGGATTTCGTTCGTTTCTGTCCATTCAAAAAGCGCGTTTGTCAGGAATGCCATAAGCTAGGGCACAGGGAAGATTACTACCCAGCAGGTCGTGGAGATGATCGCTGCATGGTGTGGGGATGAAGAGTAGCAGTGGATTTATCAGCAAATTAAAAACAGGGTTTCTTGAAAATCTAAGTTACTGTTTGAATTTGAACGAGTAACGCATGTGTTATCTGACCTTAAATCCCTGGATGAGCCTTTTCGAGGGGCAGATGTTGAGTGTTCGGGAATTAAACATCAAAGAACGGCTGTATGCTTTATGATGTAAGGTGCCTATATAATTTCAATTTGAATACTGATACCTTAGGCGATGAGCTAAGGTCTAGAGAAAGATTATTGCACAGGAATACATATTTGGATGCAGAAAAGGGGGAGCGTTTAGAGGAAAGGAGAACCCGCCTCTCCTGCAGCCGACGTGCGGCGAAAGGGCATGTCGCTGAACGTTGATGCCGCAATGAACACGAAAGCCACAATGACTTTCCGCCAGGAGTCCTTGTTCTAGACAGCTGTTGAAGCGATTGAGGGGAACTCGGGCGAGGATATTTCCGGCGATGTTGAGCAGCGAGATTCCTCCGAGTTGGCGGTTTCGTTTTCCTTGGAGCGATGAACGATTTTGGTATCCTTGAAATCCTGGGGGACCCGTCCTTGATTCCATATCTCCTGGAAGAGGGCCACCGTGCTTGCAAATCTTAGGAAGGACCGCGTCAAATCCTGGCACTTGCGCGCTGGAGCGTTGTTGCACTGCCTTAATGGTTTCTTGGAGAGAAGGGTGGGAGATCAAAGTCGGCGTTAATTTTCCTTTTGAGCAGTCGGCCAAGGGCCGCATCGGAGATGGCGGAGCGGTTGAGGACGCTTTTGAAGTGCTCGACCCATAACTTCAACATTTGCGTCTTCTCACTGAGTAGGGACTCCGTCAGCGCTTGGAAGAAGAAGGGTTACTTTTGCTGTGGGACCGTAGTCAGCCTCGATCGCAGCGAAGAAGTTCTCCCACTCGGATTTGAAAGCCACCCAGGAGTCCTGAATTGTCATCGAACCAGTCGTGGTGCTGACGTCGTGCGCCGCCGAGGATATCCAGAGCGGTGGACGGGACTGTGTCCCTCAGTTGGCACCATCGGTTCTCTACCGAGGCGTCTTCGTCCGCGACTGGCAAGTTGGCTAGTCGTTGAGTCAGCTTGTTGTTTGATATCTCCTGCGTGCCTGTAGACGAAGCCTCCTCTCGGAGATGACGAGGTGATGATCAGTCCATCCGACGACACCCGAGATTGTCTGCTTACCAGCACGACCTGTTGGTCTCGCCTCCGGATGAGGACATAATCCAGCAGGTGCCAGTGAATTGAATGGGGGTGCATCCGGGTCGCTTCCTCCCGCATCGGAAGGCGGAATAAGTTATTGCTTAGGATGAGATAGTGCTCTGCACAGGTTCACAGGAGGAGCAGGCCATTTTCATTGAAGCCGCCGAGGCCATGGGGGCCCAATACAGTTCTCCACCTTGCATGCTCTGTGCCAACGCGGGAGTTGAAATAACCAAGAACGATTGATTTATCCGCTTTCAGCACAGTCCGCCGTAAGGTACGCAGATCCTCGTAGATATTTTTCTTTGCCTCACCGGAGGTGGTCATCATGGGAAAGGGGCGTAGATACTGACGGTGGAGACGAATTTATCTCCCCAAAGAGGCACGGGGAGGCTCATCCGGCGATCATTGATGTCCTGCGGAAGACAGGGCAGAGGTCCCACGATGTCTGTCCGGATGGCAAACGTGACGCCAGCGTCGCGTCACTCTGCCTGTGGGTGGCCAGCACCGACCTCCTCCAGTTGGCCTTGGTCGGAGAATCAGGTTTCGCTAAGTGCGGCGAAGTCCACGTCGTAGCACGCCAGTTACCGAGCGAATAGCGCTATCTTCCATTCCGGTCGGCTGCTCCTAGAATGGTGTAAAAGGAAACTAACATCCCAGGTTGCTAGTGAACGGGTTCACCCAAGCAGTCCGGAGGGTATGGTGGGAGGGATGGGAAAGAATTGTTGCTGTTATTTTGAGAGTTTCGACCGCGTATTTTGCAGTCTGCGAACCACGGTATATATCCCAAGTCGTTAGACCAAGCATTTTTTTAGGGCACCATTTCCAGCTCCATCCCCCGCGAGAGGTAAGCAGTGCTGTCACTAAATAGGGCTGCTAAGTCGTCCCAGACGGCTGCCGGACTCCACTATGGGCCAGGAATTGGATTTGTAAGACAACGACCCGATCGGCCTGGGCCGCCTACATGACTACAGGTCACCCTCGCCTTAGGGCTTTTCGACCGTGGACGAAGAGAGTAGCAGAAGGGGGGGAGGGGAGAGGGCGGGTGGGTAGGGAGTAGCCATACCGGGTGCGGGGACACGAACACAGCACCGGAGTCCTTAGCCCGGTTTAGCCCGCCTGTCGAGGCGGTTTCCGGGGTATGGCCACTGGGTAGAGCCCAGCTTAGACAAGAGTTGGGTAGAGTTAAGGGCCGCCACTGAGGCGTTCGCCACTTAAAGAGGACAAATGGAGCGATTTAATGCTACCAGCACGGTGCCTTACCGAACTAGCACACCTAAACCCCAATGTCGCCAGACAATTTCGTAAATGAAAAATGACACTTCGTCTGTGTCTACCAGGGTACACCTATGTTCACGATTTTATTCGAATAGCAGCTTCTGATGACTTAAAATATTATTTTTAATGCTGGTATCAGCGTGCGGGGCACTTATTCGGGTTGGAAATCATAAGTCCACCCTTTTTGAGGTCCGGTTTTGCTTGCCAGTTTCCAACGAAGCGAAAAACAACTAATCTGACAAAGGTGCGAAACGCTCTTCCTCCAGTACGCCCCAAGTTTTTACAGACTAGTTTGTAGTACCTTTAAGTACCGACATGCTTAAAGTGCATGTCCTTCCTCGTTTGACAGACAATATAACATATGGAAAATTTCGAGTCGAAAATATATTTTATAATCTCTGGCAGAATCACTACGATCAATGGTCTTGCAAAGAAGATCGCCATTTGCGATCAGTTGGGGTCGTTTAGATTCAATGTCTAGAACGTGTTCTAAACCAATATTCTGATGAAACCTCTTCTTAACTTCAAAGTTGACTGTCGGTTCAAAATTACATCGAATACGGCCTTTTACAGATTTGGTATTCTAGGCTCGTAAGGTAGAAGTATGTGAAAATGGAGGTCAGTGCAT
The DNA here is from genome assembly GCA_017591395.1 of Schistocephalus solidus. Classification (NCBI taxonomy): domain Eukaryota; kingdom Metazoa; phylum Platyhelminthes; class Cestoda; order Diphyllobothriidea; family Diphyllobothriidae; genus Schistocephalus; species Schistocephalus solidus. The sequence continues at coordinate 25,342 of WEDG01010831.1, read as the reverse complement.
CGGAATTACGAACAATACGGGACTCTTGGGTGCGTTTTCTCTACGACGTAGACTGTGTTAACAATAAAGCTTCAAAAATTGCGTCGGTTCGCGTATATGCAGTGTCTCAGAAACATGCATGTATGATCCCAATGTATTGGCTATGTTCACATCTAGAGTAAGACTTACCGAGTGAGTGCCCAATCATACTGTTGTGAATCCTCGAGACGACCATCGCTGACCACTTCTCGCATGCCATGTGGTGTAGCCACGTGCGCACTCATCAGAAATTCGTCAATGGAGTCCCCGATGGGCGTGATATTAGTCGTCGTAAATACGACCTCTTCCTTGCTTATTCCGAGTGCCTGCTGTTGCTCAGGTGCCTGGTTAGAGGATAGCCCACTTGACTTGGAGCCGGCGCTCCTGAAGGAACGGGATTTTATGGACAGCGCCTTAAAAATATTTACAGCGGGTCGGAGTACAGACTGGGTCGTGGTGACGGAAGGAAACTGCGTGAGCCAGCGAGAAGACGGACGAGGTAGACTGGAGGCGGCGTTCGAAGACAGTAACGCTTGGTGACACTGTGGTTGAGAATTCGCTGGGGGGATGAGAGTCAGAGCACATCATCGGAACGTACCTCCGTTCGAAAAGCTCTTGCGTTTGCTCTACATAACGGTACAAGGACTTGGCATAAAGACCTCAAAGGTAAATTAGCAGATGTGACTTCCCAGTCCAAGAGACATGCTAAGGCCAGAGTTAGTAAAGAGGAAAATTTAGACTAACCAGAAGTTGCATAAAGTACTGCGCTCCGCTCCTCGTTCGAGAGCAGGGGTGCTGAAATTTTCCGAGATGGCAGGTTGGCAAACGTGGGCTTAAGTGCTGAAAAATTCTTAGGGTTGTGAAGAAGTGTCAGATTCCTGTGGTCGAGCTTTGGAGAGAGGCGCAGAGTCTTGCGAGATAGCAGAGGAGAAGAATGGCGAAAGCGACGCGTGCGCACGACGCACCAAGTGGGAAGAGGTTGGGGCGGCTCGGGCTTTGGGGGGTTACCAAACCGGCTAATCAGATCTGCACCGCATTGCGACGAGGCAATGAAGCAAAGACCAAGCCAAGCCGTGCTGTGAAAAAGGACTTATTGAATAAGCAAACAAAATGGCCCAAGAGATGACAGAAATGATCGGCAAAAATACAACATCGAAGCCTGTGATAATGCGGACACGAGCAAACAGCGTACGTGCCAATATTAAGGCGGACACTCACCATTGACGGTTTTGTGATTAGTGCGCATGTGACGACACCCGGTGGCTTGCGACAGGTGGTCAACGATTCACAACAGTGTGATTGGGCACTCACGATTTTACTTTAGATATGAACACAACTAACACGGCGATTTCTACGAGTTCCACCGTTTGCCTCACAGTGAGGTGGCGCAGCGATGATGATTTGCGCATGAATAATTTGAAAGTGATAGTAGACTTGTGTTGCAACCACCGCACTCCTGGGTTCGGTATCATGATACAGTTATGAAGACTGGAAACGGGAGAGGGCGCATGTAGATAGCGCGCCCGGAGCCGCCACTAAGCGTGCTGCTACCCCTGGCTCCGATCCCATGAAGTGGGAGTGCCCTAAAGGTGACATAAAGGGGTCATTACAGCCTGAATCTCAGTCCGCCAGTCGACCACTTCACACAAACAAACTCCTGGCTGGCTACACGGTCCGAGTTATCCCATCTGTTGACGACGTTCCAAGCTACGGCGTTTAGCGCACCGCGACAGGTTCAAGCGCACCCAATTTTTTAAAACGAGAAAACTGCGCTCAATCGTCGACCCCAGTTTATATTCCCGTCATCAAGCCAGAACCCGTCAGTTGTCTGATGCGGGAAATGGGCGCAGTGGCTGACATACGGTCCTCGAAAAGTGCGTACTTGTGATTTCCAACGCGATTGGACGCCGCAACAACTGCTACTCGAATACAATCGTGAACATAGGTGCTCTGGTAGATACGATTGAAGTGTCATTTTTCCAATACGAGATTATTGAGAACCTGGTAATTCTTAAGCATAGTTGAGCCGCAGGCGTGGGTAGCCTTTTTAACGTTGCTGTTACCGGTGGATTCAGATTTAGAGGCACAGATCATTGATGCGCGACATCACATGCCTAACCCCCAGTTCTCTTCCACCATTATCGAACTCCTCTTATAAGCCCCAACTACAGAGGTAGTAATTTGGCTCCAAAACCATTTAAAGATTGGAGGGCACCAGCGGGTGGCAGACTCGCGGTCCTTACGGCGAAGAACGGGTGTGCGCATCATTTGACCATCTACTAAAAATCTACCAATTCTGTGAGTTTCATACAAGACTAGCAATTATAAACAGAGACGCCGACTGCTTAACCCTCAAACGTAACGAAAATTAAAACCTCGGATAACATTTGGGGTTGTGGCTGCTGCGTGTATTTAGACTGCCGCCAGTTTAAGCCGCCGCAGACAAAACACTTAGTTTGAAAGAGAGGCTGGTGCGAGCCACGGAAGGACGGTAAATCATCACTAACCCTCGAACAGACATAGATTTTGCCAGGAAGAAAATGCGAGTGAGATCTCCGACCACGAAGGTTGCTCGCGACCAATTTGAGCCGCGCTGGGTGACAAGTACATGGCTGAGGGCCCAGATGGCTGCTTGAATTGAAGAATTCGTCGGTATCGATGACTGGTCGGAGGGTGCGGTCGATCGGCAGAAGGCAATGTAACTGGCGAGGACATTGACCAATTCCTAGAAAGAAACACAAAAGTCACAAAGAATAACAATTGAAGTAAAAGAGACCATGAAGCTCTACAAAACTCGAATTTTTAAGTCGCAAGGCCTCCGACCCCATTTGTCTGCAGGAACACCAAGCACAAGTTATGCTCTCCCCTAATCTATTTTGAACATAGTGTTAAGTCACCTGGAAATGTTCCTTTAAAGTATGTTTTTATTATAACAACAGTAAGTAGCTAACTTTTGTAAAATGCAAATGTGATCCAAAAATCGTACATGCCTCTTTACCGCAGATCATGACAACCTGTGTCTTCTGTAGTAGACCTAATAGATCGAAAATCACACCCACGGATTTTTGTGTATTTCCCTTTCGCCCACAGTACTTCTATATTACGGACGGTCGGACCTATTCGAGGGCCGACTCAACTGAATCCTCGTCTTCCTCTCCTGCTTGTGGACACAAGATTCACACAGCCATTTTATTACTGTTCTCACAGTCTTTTTGATTAAAAAAAGTGCTAGAAGATTAATTGAGAGCGAGGACTAATACTGTACGGTTAAATACAGCTTAGTCCTGCGGTTGCCACCCGAAGCTAGTTTATCAAGTGAGAATTAAAGTGGCAAGAATAATTTATTTGTTTGGATGGGGTTATTGCAGTTAATTAAAACGTACTTTGTTTCCTTTCATGTGTGTTCGGGGGTCTGCAAACTATAAAGACATTAGGCATTGAAGTAATTTTATCCTACTTTGAACTAGGGCAGGCTTTCTTCTTTTTTCCCCTTCTATCAGATTTTATTCGCCTATTTGCAGTTCAACGTGTCGTAGTTTCTCAATGACTCATGTTACAAGTATGACACAAACACCGAGATGATTTTGACAAAGAAATTTTTTAAGTAGTTCAGCTCAATAATTTTGGCGGTTAGAATGCTTCATTACGGATAACACCGTCAGAATTAAGGGGTTGATATGGTGTAAACAACAGTCGTTGGGATTCAACAATCTTTCTAAAATTATAGTCCTTTGCAACAACTCTTCACAGAGCTCTCGAATGCGGATCATCCGGCCAGAAGAAATGTAGTTGCTTTAGAATTCCACAAGTCTCATTTAGTACTACGTCTCCTACAGTACCAAAATCTGGCTGTAATTTCGAAGGCCTGGACAGAGTCTCACGTACGAAGATCCTGACACCAGAATCGAGATGAAGGAGTCTAAGTATTGCAAACGACCGATTTTCCAAAAGTGGCTTACTTAATAAGGTCTGGTCATACTGAGGGCGCAAGGATGGTTCACCCTTAGCCCACAGTAGGTACAGGTTATAATGCCAGTTGGCAAATTTACAGGTTTCGACCATTAGCACACGGTAATAACTTAAAAGAGTACATAATTGTTAATAATGCGGAAGGGGAGCGCTGCCTTCAAGACACCACTCTTCTTCCACGCAAAAAATGTTTCCGTGGGAGTACAAAGTCAAGCAGAGTGAGAATGAGAATGCGCGCTGACGTGACTTGGGACCTCCGTATAACGGAAGTCACATACGAGCTCGAACCTCGTACATTAGAGGCGCTAGAAAAGTCACAATATGGAGTAGTTGCACTCTGACCCTCGTTCCGAAGGACAACCGAGTTATTCTGTCAACTGGCAGCCTCCCATATCACAACTTTTAGCACGCCAAGATATTTCCAAGCGCATCGGATTTACTCTAGCGAGATCCGAGGGCAATCGTCATAGTTCAGTTTTAATAAGCGATTACTGCAAACTTCAAATTATGAATGAAAAAGGCGTGATAGGCGAAGATTTAGCGGGTGCATATGGTCAGATACACTCATTCTGCCACACCGTTCAGACGCGAGGCAATGTTAAATCAAGAGTAGTGGATGGGATGGCACCAGACAGCCTCTTCGAAGTACGTCGAAACTCTCCATTCTCCACGGTTTGTACGTGGCACCATACTCCACATTCCTCAAGAGCACTCTATGGTGATCCATTCTGAAGAGCATACAGCCCAGCAGTTGGCGGGGATGTGAGCCACGGTGCATTCACATAATCTACTTGCAGTGGCGAACGCAAAATATGCCATCGATGATTGAGAGATGATATTGGGGTCGCAGCAGAAAAATGCCATAGTTGTTGCACTGGTCTGCTCCGCAAAGACCAAATATTTCTTCCCAGGTAGTAGGGCATGCCCTCGAAGCGGACATGGGAAAATATTGTAGCACTTCGTAGAACTTCCCACCGGCAGTGCTCATCGATGAAGAGGTATAGGCGCCGATGAAAATGGTCTACATGCTCATAAAAGCAAAAGGGCAAGTTCAAAGTAGTCGTCGCGAAGAAGGAAACACGATCACTGGAGCAAGGGCTTTATTAGCTTGACGTTTCGAATTCTCTCACAGACCCATCCTTCAAAGAAGTGGGAAGTCGAAATTCCCCACGAAACGTGAGCCTCACTGAGATAGGCCGATCTTTGATTGCTCAAAGGAGGGAATGCAAATGCTTGACGAGAAAGATCTTAAAGCCTAAAGCAACTACAGCACAACAGCATCGTTACATGAAATGACCAATCGTCCATGGGCTTCGTTAATCAACCAATGAAAACGCCAGGTGTAGAATAAATGATGATATCATGGCCTTGCAGGAGTGTTTGAGTGAAATAATAAGAGGATGAAAAAATTAGGGTTTTTAAGCCTTTTCGAATAAATATTAAAGATGACGCAAACTTTCAAAGAAATAAATATGGGCCTTTAAAGGTAATTTTGGAAAACAAACTTCAGAGAGACCTTCTAATTGAGTGAACAGCAGGGGGAGTCCCCGGTCACAGAGGTATTTTTTCAACCGGACTACTCTGTACAAGAGAGAATGAAATGGAGGGCGCTAAAAGCGGAATTGGAGAACTTGAAAGAACAGGGAGGGAAGGGACTGGTAATAAAGATGGGAGTAATTGTTCGAGTACAAAAACCCCTTCTGTGAAGGACGCCCGTCATTCTAACAAAAGTCTCACGGTCGGGCAACTAACTAAGCTATACAAAATTAAGTTCTATTGCGAAAATATGAAAATCCCCTTGAATATGGACATATCCTGTGCGTATGTCGGTCCAGCGGCCGCCAATGAAGAAGGCGGCGACATAGCCGGCTTGCAACACACAAATAAACTAAAATGTACATATACCAATGTCCAAAGCTTACTCCCTATATTAGATGAGCTTAAGATATACGTGTGCCAAACTTCACCAGATATCATCTCAATAACTGAAACGTGGCTGACTTCAGAATTTTAATTTCTTCAAAGACCGCCTCTTCTCGAAAGAGCATATCCTGAATAATTGGCGCTCCCATAGTCTCGTAACTAGATCCTAACGGTCTACCGACCACCGAGAAACGATCCGCAGTCAGACAGTAGCCTGCTAGATGATTTAGAAGCGTTTGCTAGTTGATTCAAAGTCATGATTATAGGCGACTTTAACGCTCCGAATATCGATTGGAGTCTGAGCTCGGCACCAGGCTCGGAATTAAACTTCGATCACCGCCTCCTAGGAGCAATACACAAACGCTTCCTAACTCAACACGTCCCATCTCCAACCAGAATACGCGAGGGGCAACAAGCTAATTGTTTGGACCTTGTATTGACAAAAGCGCTTGATAGCGTGATATTATGAACTGTCTACCCTCACTGGGCAAAAGTGATCACGTAGTCCTACAGTGGGAATATTCACTCTTCTCTGTCCCCGATCGAAGCATCACAGTCAAACGCAACCTATGGCGTGGAGATTTTACCCAAATGAAAATTGATGCGCGCCGTTTAGATTATAAAGAAACATTCACCAGGTGTATTCTCGAGGATTGGTTGGAATTTAAGGCCGTATTACAGGGACTTATCACCAACTACTGTCCTAATTAGAAAAAAAGGTCACCAACAGGCCCCAGTGGCTAACGAACACACTGAAGAGTGAAGTAAATCGCAAGCGAAAGCTGTGGCAAACTTGTCGAATAGCTGACGAAGTACAGGACGCAGAGGAACAGGGTAAAAGGCCTAGTTTATAAAGCCCACCAAAGTTTCGAGAGTAACTTGATAAACCGTGCAGCAGAAAACTCGAAGCTCTTCTACAACTACATTAGGCAGTGTACTCGAAATAAAGACCCCATCCCTTTGTTAAAAACGGTTGAAGGCGTAGAACTTTGCAAGGGTGAGGAAAAGGCTGAGCATCTATCTGAGTTCTTTTAGTCGGTTTTTACGAGAGAAGCCAATCTAACCGCTGATAACTATAGCGCGGAAGAGATCCCGACAATTGAATCAGCGGTCATAATAGAACCTCTTGTTCTGCAGAAACTACTGAAGCTGGAAGAAAACAAATCGTCAGGTCCTGGTGTAATACCGACAAAGTTGTTGAAGGAGTTGGCCGTAGAGTTGGCAGAACCTTTGTGTCTACTCTTCCAAGCCTCCCTCACTGCAGGTAGGTTGCCCCCCGATTGGAAGATCGCGTGGATTTCCCCGATACATAAAAGTGGCATCCGGGTTTCCGCAAATAACTACAGGCCGTAAGTCTCACCTCCATATGTTGCAAGATTATGGAGCAAATCATCAAACGTGAACTGATGCAGTTTCTGGAGCGGCATCATCTTATCTCTGATGCGCAGCACGGATTCCGCAGAGGAAGGTCCTGTTTAAAAAATTTGCTCTACTGCCTGGAACGATGGACTCGAGCAGTCGATGAAGGAAATGTGGTGCACGCAGTCTACACAGACTTCAAGAAGGCCTTTGATAGCGTGCTTCACCAGCGTCTCCTATACAAACTCAACCGTATTGGGGTAAGGGACAAGCTTTTGAAGTGGATCGAAAACTTCTTGATTGGGCGATCTCAGATTGTCAATCTTGGCGATCAACAATCGGCGGAGGTGGCGGTTGAGAGTGGGGTTCCTCAGGGCTCTGCACTTGGCCCTATCCTCTTCCTTATATACATTGATGACTGCGTAACTGGGTTGGACTGTGACACCGCCATGTTTGCTGACGATATAAAGCTTTGGAAGGTCATCAACACCGAAGCTGACGAAGCAAATCTACAGGCGAACTTGCATCGACTCGAGGAATAGTCGCACAACTGGCTCCTCCCATTCAATGCTACCAAGTGCAATATTCTTCGATTCAGCAAAATCAGCTCCGGGCACCAAATAATTTACTATCTGAACCACACACCGCTACCGGAGGTAGAGGCTCAGAAAGATCAAGGAGTATGGATCACGCCCTCACTGAAGCCATCGTTCCATTGCTCAAAAGTAGCAAAATCCGCCATGTCAAGCTTGTATCTAATTAAGCGAGCGTTTGCAAAGTTTGACAAAGAGTGCTTTAATAAGGTCTTCGGGATGTTCGTGCGACCACAATTGGAATTTGCCATACATGTCTGAAAACCGTAGGCTGTCAAGACCACATCACCCTTGAGAAGGTCCGAAGACGTGCAACGAAGCTTGTTCGACTTCAAAGCTGCCTGCCTTACGAGACACGATTGTCCAATCTTGATCTGTTTCCTCTGGACTATAGACAGCTACGCGGCGACCTAATAAAAGCGTTTCGCATGCTGCGGGGTCAGGATTGTTGCCTTGCATCTGGCGACTTCTTTGAGCTGGCCACTACCACTACTTTGCGAGGACATCCTACGTGTGATTGGTGCAAGACTGGACACAAGAAGATTCTTCTTCTCCAACAAAGTGATTAAAATCTGGAATGCGCTGCCTGCAGACATCATAATGTCCCCATCCGTTGACAATTTATCGGAAGTTTGACCAGTGCAGCCATAAGTACCACCACGACACATTTCCTGAAACCTTTTCCCATCCACAATTGTCGCGTTATAGAACATACTACTCCCTATTTTTAAAGTAATATTATTTTATTGTGTCGTCCGATGCCCTATGGTCTGACGGGGAGATAACCCCTTGTCCAACGTCCATTATGTGTCGGCCTTTTTTTAGTTGCAATGTCATAGAAATCAATTGGGATTTCAAAAGCTTAGCCTACATTTCCCTAAATAAAACTAAACTGAACTGAACTTGCGCCAACCTCATTTAACCGTCCTGTTTCCATGATGCACATCTCGCTGATCGTGAGGATAATCATGTTTCAAAGAGTCAAAGTTTAGGTGACCAAAGCGTACTAGTGTTTTGGTATGTGATATACGTTCAGGAGCCGGATCAGCTCGCAACAAGCATGGTTATTAGTGTTATGACAAATAGCTAGGCGCTTCTCTCGTGAAGGATGAGCATTGTGACCTAAATAGGACTGTTACAACAAAGCAAAGTAGCGATTCATGGAGTCAACGTAAAGGCTAAGTGGGGAACGCTTATATGACCGTCACGACCACCCCCAAAAAACTTAACACAGAAATATTTGCCTTTCCTGGAATTAAGAGCAATGACATCTGTATTACAGGGGAAGGGGAGCGGGCATATAAGCAGCTCCGACCGAAAGATGGGCAGCCAACCGGAGCTACCTGGAGTAACCCTCAAAATCATCGAGGCACGCGGAGCGACGCGTTACTAGACTAGGATTTGTCTCCTACCTGAACACACTGCATACCACTAATAATGACTTTTCGACATAAGTTCAACTTTCTTGTTCGAAGCCGGGTGCGCATTGAGCAAGGCATACACATGGATACTAGTCAAGATAAATTGTTAAATTGGTGCAAATAGTAAAAATCTTGTTACCTCTAAGCCACCTCGATCGCAGAGCAAGTCAAATCCGGCATCGTGCATCGCCAGACAGGAGTAAAGGTGCATCGGCACGACCGGGCCATCATATTCGGCAAAAAGATACGCAGGTGCTGAACCTACGCTTAGGCTGTGGGTCGCCACCACAAGAGTCTCCATCTTTTCTGCTTCGTCTCCAATGCAGGCGAGGAGGGACTTGAGCGTTGACGTGGTATTTGACGGGCGCATGAGCAAATCTAGATCACTCTCGTAGCTGTCCGCGACGTCCGGCAGACGACCGCCAGATCGGTGTAGACAGGACACCTTCGTCGTGCTCGCCCCCATTGACTGTAAAATAGATTTTACTTGCAAACCGCACACCGGACAGGATGGAAAAGGTGCTTCTGTAGCCTTCGCCGACCTCCCATCGAACCGTCGAGGTTGGAAGAGAGCGGAAAACTGGTGTTGCAGGTCGACAGCATACCTTTCGTTGTAGAACTGATAAAGTGTGTCAAGTTGAAAAGCAATACTGGAAACGTCGGTAAGGAAAAAGAGGTAACAAGTTCACGTCTAGTAGGCATGGGGAAATCTTGAATGCCATGTTAATTTCCTTCAAAAACCGATTCATACTTGCAATAATACACGGACGCGTGTACCTCATGAACTATCTTCCCACAAAGTGCTCTTCTAATGCGCAAATACGATTCCTCTCCTTATATAGTTAAGAAAACCCCATTTTTCATTATGAAAGGCCCCTTTCAGCATGATTCCCGATATTTTTGCGCCATACCTGGGGAGGGGGAGTTTTAACTGCTCGTAAGGACCTTTCCACACATCGTTGCGCTGACGGATGGTAAAGGGCGTCATGTGAAGAAAACTTTATATGGATAAATGGAAAACAATCCGGAAATATCTGCAGGGCGTTCATCGCGCCTTTTGCGACCTTTTTAAAGTTTTCTTTTATTCCTTTTAATGCCACGCAGGGTCTAAAATAATCAATGTCAAAAATGACGGCTTGATAGAGTAGGGTTGGGTTTATGGTGTTACAATTTTCATTAATATTAGTAAACCTGGAGGCAGGCAGTTACCTGGCGCCAGGCGGAAAGCATCCAATAGACAAGATTCGAGGCGGGTGGAATGGATGGAAATTCCAAAAACGATGAAAAACGGAGGGCGTAGAGAGGAGGCTGGCGAAAATGCGGTGTCCAGCGAGGCCAGCTTCTGGAGTCAATAACAAGAGCGGCAAGTTCAGTAAGCGACACTTTTCAATACCCATTGCAGCGCCGGATGTCATATGATCCCCAAATTTTTTGGTCACCATCATCAGGACAGCGGGGTCACCTGAGCCGTTGCAGTACTCGTTGATGACCTGTAGGTTAGATCCACCAACTTCGCACGCCTCCTTAAAGGGGAGCCGATTAAGAATTAAGTAATACATCTTAAGAGAATCGGTAAGTACATTTCGAAAATGAAACAATAAAGCGATGACAAATATTTTACCTCCAAAACGTCAATTGCCTCTTCTACAACAGGGTTACTGCTGTCTAACAGGGAGCGAAGAAGGAAGGAAATGCAGATTTCGGGATCCGCCCGAAGGCCCATCCGAAGAATTAGCCGAATAAACTTAACTGCGAACAAACGCACTGACTACATTGGTCGAAATAGAAAAAAAAACATGCAGACAAATAGCAAGTACTAAACAAGCTGCATATACGTGGGAATAAGGCTAGTGCTTTAATCAGAGAAGAGGCCGTATGACACCCAACTCGGGGAGAAAAAACAGGGTATGTAGTATGGGATCAGTGGTAATAGGTGTTTTATGAATGGGACAAAACCACGGCAAAGAGGCTAACATTGAAAAAAATTATTTTCGCAGAAATTGTTCAAATAGGCCATTTATGACCTTGAAACTGAGCAGGGAAAATGAAATCGATACTAATCAACGCCAAAACACCAAAAGCAGGGAAACGAATCACCATTGAGGGATGCGCGCAAGGTCAGTAATCAAGGGGCCTTTCCGACCAATCACATTTCAAGGCCGCAAAGGGAAAATAAGCCCTACATGACTGAGCCAGCAATGCCGACCCAAAGAAATCTTAATCAGCGGGATGGCGATGGAGCACGATCAAGCCGTCCAGAAAGACAGCAAAGGTAAAACCCAAAGGACTCCGTCGGCCATTGCCAGGCGTCGACGCGTGCAGGTTGATTCGCCCACCGCAGTAGGCAGGATTAGGATTGCGCTTGAGATATCTCAAGTCGTAACAGGAAGATACTCCCAACAGCCCCGACTTGAATGTGCCGCAGCCAGATGAAGCTGCACGAAGGAGGCAGAGCATGGACGGTGTAATCTTCCATTGCAGACGTGTAGGCAGCGGAAATCAGTCAGAAGTGGGTACTTTCTGGAGAATAGCCATCTCACGACATGAATTATCGCGAAAATCTTATTGGCCTCTGTAAGGGGCGAGAGACTGAAACAATGCGAGGAGAATGTCGGTGTTGCTCGTAACACCGTGATCGGCTGGTACCGCGCATACCGCGAGGTCTGTTCAGCCGCGCTACCATGCGAAACGACACAGCTGGGCCGCCCCTGAGTGGAAGTGCAAGCCGATGAAACAATTGTGAGCCGCAGGAAGTACGTGGAACGGCCACGAAGGCAGTTCTTGGTGGTGGCGCACCAGAAGAAGGCGGTTTTGGAGCAAGTCAATGATGGAATTTAGCCGTCACTGAGAGGCGTGATCCGGAAGTGGGTAGTCAGGGTAAGCATAATTGTAACGAACGAGTGGAGGGCATATAAACGCCTCCTAGCCGAAGGTTACGTGCATCTCATAGTCAACAACTTCCAAAATGTCGTGAACCCAGGGACGCGCAAGCACACTAATTCAATAGAAGCCTATTGGAGCCGCCTCAAACGGCGACTGCGTGATAGTGGTCCAATATGCTGAAGAAGTCTGTGCGCGCATCTGAACGCGGCACAATACCGAATTTGGTTTGGCATGAACCGAAGTCGCTTAACCGTTGCCTGGAAAAACTTACTAAGTCCTGTCGCAGAGGCCTATCCCGTACGGCAAGCACATACACAGCAGGACAAAAAGTAACAACTAGTACCCTGTTTTCAACTACTGTTTATGAATGTATGCTTAACCTCCGAATCACAGTTTAACCGTTTCGCATGAGGAGCCTAAGTTGGGGAAAATGGTTCCATGAAGGGGTGCGAAGGGTCGATGGAAGTTGTTGTGAGAGTTGTGAAGGACGTCAAAAATCGAGTATTCGACAGGTAACCCGTCTCCAACAGGCTAAATTCGATTCACAGTGACCGTTAAGGTTACCGTGTAGGCGTGCGCAGTGGTCGATGTAAGCTGTCGTGAGCATTGTGAAGGACAGGAATACCGAGTATTCGACAGTGAACCCATCTCAACAAGGCTAAAACCGAGTTATGGTGGATTTCGTATGGGGGGCGAGGTGCAATGGATCGATGCAAGCTGACATAAGCAAAGTAAGTGACAAGAAAACGGATAATTAGACAACAAGCCTGTGTCTACTAGGCTAAAACCGATTCATGGTGGCCGCTGACTTCAGGTTCTTGAGTCATAGTGGCAGTTTACGAAGTACTCACACACAATTTCAAAAATTAGTAGGTATTTATAAGTATTATTACTCCCTGAGTTGGGTGTCATTCTGCGTCCTTTGACTAAAAAAACTACAGAACGCGAAGTTAAAAAGCTGGGCAGCTGCGATCGAGAAAAGAAGAAAATTGCAATACTCAAAACGCGGTTCGAGTGGCACGGTGTCCACTATAACAACGACGAACCGTGTGATTTCAGGAAGTAAAGGATAAACGCACGATCTTAAGGAAGACCTAGGCGACAGCTGGAAGCAGGAAGGTTTCACTTCCAAGGAATTTATTTTATACCTCCGTTCCATACCGAAAAGCAGAGGCAAGGAGACGTTGACCGAATCCCTCGTTGGAAGCGAAACTGGACGAAGCCAATAGAATCTTCAAGAGCAGAAGAGTCTGTCTATTCAGGTTGATTTTCACTTCCAGCGGACGATGTACACCCGACGTTGTGGGTTGTTCAAGAAGTTGAAATATAGCCTCAGTAAGGCCCATGGAAGTCAAAAGTTCGTAACCTGCTTCGCAGGATGAGAATCTACCAACGGCAAAAAGTAGCAAGGGAGAACAGAAAATTTTCAACGCAACTGGTTGAAAGAGATGGTGGAGATTGGATACAGGTGTTCCGGCAGTAACACCAGCATGCACATCCATTTGTTCTTCAAACGTAAGTGTGGCAAGGAGACACTGATGAATGGACTGTAGGAATTGGCGTAGGAGCTGCCCGGGAAGACTATCCTAGAGGTTAATGAATAGGCAGGTGGTCAAAGGTTCACAATACTTAGGCATAAGTAGACAGACCAGTTTTTCTAAAACGTACAGCTGGATAAAGGGAGAGATGCTGCAGCAAACCACCCAGAAGAATGCCGGCTGCCCAGGCCTCTGTCCAGGATTGAAATGTCCAGGCTAGATTGGGTATGCAGACGATGTCGTTTGTCAGATTTTTTGACCGTTTATGATGCAGCAGAGAAGCGTAAAATGGCGAAAGCGGTGAGCCTGTGCTTTGTGTGTTACCGGGAAGGGGAGTAGATAGACTTGAGGCAGTACTGGCAATTGTATGTATGGGTAAAGACAGCAGAAGGATGTCCGGAGTAAGGAAATCGAAAAGTCGACGAAGAAAACTGGAAGAACGGGAAAATTAGTTCACAGATGAAAATGAGCGCAGAGAAGATAACAGATCATGCACATCAATAAAAAACAAAAAAATTAAAAAGAAAGGCAATTTAGAGTTCTTATGGGAGAGAAAATTACTGAACAAAATTAATGTTGGCATGGATCAGGCTTACTTTTCGTTCACTAATTGCCTATCGTCGGAGGGATTATACAGTTAAAGAGACATTCTCATATCTGAAGTTATTGTTAAGGTTGGACTCAGCTACTTGACCTAGTCTAATAAAAGTAAGCGGGTTTCGATTGCGCATGTCTTTGCTGGCCGAATATGTTAATTAAGATGGCTGAAGAGGGCATAACTATATCCGCAACAGCAGCAGCTTTCGCTGTCTCTACGACTTCTCATTGGTGTATACCTGCAATTAATTTTCTGATCGCTTCGTCAACTTCCCAACTCTATATGGAGTTTAGGAGTGACTGCGTGCATAAAAAAAATCGGGCAGAAGACAGTTGTCTCGTACAGAATTTAACTACCAAAACCCTAACGCATGTCAGGTGTTCTACTCCCCGAGGTCGGGGGCGTACCGGGTGCTATACATTAAAAGATATTTCCAATGTGGGAATTACGAAGAGAGCCCATTTTCCTTACTCTGTTTTAGTGAACATATTTTCCATCCACAAGAGGATTTATACTCAGAAGGACATAAGCAACCAAGGTAAGGGAGACTGGAATGGCAAATTCTGGCTTGTTAGCCGTCATTAACCATTCATACCAAAACCCAAGTTGAAAGCATCTGGATGCATTTAGACTGACTTATTGGACAGAAGACGCGAGCTAACTTGCTCTGAGATGCCAAGTAGGTCAGCTTGCACTCACGTCTGAGTAATTGGGCATTTACACAAAGGACTGCAATATTAGTCTGATGGATAGGGCGTTGGAAATTGGCTTTTCTTCTGTAAGCAGTGCATGAAAGCTGGGAAATGAGTAGTGGCTAAGGTTCCGAGAGACTTTTGTACTTGTAGTTGTACTTGTTACGGCTGCGATCACGCCTGATCGAGCCGGCAACGATTGTCACGACTGTACCTCTCCAAGCGTGACAATTCGCGGCAGCAGACCTAGACACATGAATCCATTCTGTTCTCCAGTGACGGACGCCGAATACCGAAAGTCGAATCACCGCCTCCAGGTCTTGCCGAACCGTGTCGAGCTAAGTTTTAAGTTGAACTCCTCTTCGACACCTCCAAGTGGGCAACGATGCCGGATCAAAAACAGTAGAACTGAAATCGTGAGGCCGGCGAGGGTGGACGTAAACAAACCACCTGAATCGTCTTTCTCGGATGTTTTGAGATGTCCTCGCGATATTGTCGCAGCGAGTGCGCAAAACGATAGTCAAATACCTCAAGCCTTCGCTTATCTTCCACGCACAAAGCCCGGCATTCACAACCGTAAAGGAGGACAGATCAGATGAACGCACGGTATACACGGATCCTCGTGCCGACGATGATGTCGCGTCGGGTCCGTAGGGCCTTTCTAAGGATCTGGAAAACCCGAAGAGTAGCGTCGATTCGGGAGACAATGTCGTCCTTATTCTGTCTATCCGGCAGCATGCTGACCCCGAGGTATTTCAAACTCTACTTCTTCAATTTGACAGCCGATCAGGGATGCAGCTGGAAAACAATTTGGTCTTCCCAGTGTTTATGTATAGGCCGACCGGAGTAGCGATCTCATTCACCCGCGACACCACAGACTGTAGATCACCAAAGCAAGACGATATAATCCGCGTAATCTAGATCAGTCAGGCGGCGTCCGGGTGCAAATTTCACTCCCCAGAACCATATACGGTCCTCCCGAGAATCCATTCAATGGCGTAGTTGTACAAAACGAGCAACCTTGTCGAACACCCGATCGGATATCCAAGGGTTGGAAGAGATTCTTATGTACGAGGGCACGCGCAGTGTCAGAGTGATAGCAGGCCTTGACCATGGCAATGATTTTGGCCGGCAAACCATCTAGTTCAATTATTCACCACGGGCACTCACGATGGATGGAATCGAACGCAGCGGCGAAGACAAGAAAGCGGACGGCCGCCGGTTGCTGGTAGCCATAGTGGACTTACAGAATGCGCCTCAGTGTGAATATCTTGTCAATATATCCACGCGCAGCCCGAAATCCGGCTTAGTTGTGCCTCATCCTAGCCATCAATCTGTAGGATAAAAGTCGGTTCGAATTGTTATTATTCCATCCCCCCCCCCGACGGGACACGGGAATAGTAAGGATTCACCACGTAATGTAGGTGGCCTTGTGCTAGATTGCAGGGCGGGTAAATATTCCCGTGTCCCAACCCAAACCTTAACCCTACTTTACTATCACCCTAAATCTAAACTTAGCCCTAACCCTAACTTCCATGCAATTTAGCGCAAAGCCACATGTATTACGGGCGATTCCTGCTTCCATGTTCTAGGGGATGACGGCATATAAACAATCCTCACACAAAGTCTTCCAGTGATCTAGAAACCTAGCTAATACGTGGCTAGTAACACGATGGTCGTATGAGGCAGCTTTTTGGAGAAATGGTCTGCTTTAGTTCCTAGATTCAAATGGGGAGGCCTCCATCGACTCCTCCGGCACACCAACTGAAGCATCCGGAGTTGAGCCGCACGACGGTTGAAGTCTTAGTAAATGTCGAGTAACAACTGTAGTATCGTAATTCTAACATGCTTTATGGTAGTTTTACATATAACCAATCCGCTAGGTTGGTGACTGCTTAACCGTTCTAAACTGACAGTTCGTTTGTTTCGCAAGCAAACGTCGATTCAGGTAGTTGAACTACCGCATTTTGGTGAATGCGCCAGGTGGCCCGCAGACAGTTCAAAAGGAATCCAAAGTTTTCCCATGACACTTATAGTCATGAGATATTAGTGGATGGAGGTGGCAGTGGCAGAGACAGAAAGAACTTACGCTTGACGTAACGGGGTCTTCCACGAAAGAGGTTTATTGACAGCACAAAGACTACGAGCCCAAGTTGCGAGGACATCCCAGTTCCAGGAATAGGGCTTCTGACTAACGGCAAATGTTAGTCGGCGGTAAGATATTTTGGAGGATGCAGGATGCAACGGCGTCGATTGAATAATAACGCGACTCTGTACGAAGACATTCTCAAGGAGGTCGTCTAGAGGCTAAAAAGGTTGACAAGAAAAGGTACGTCTGAGCGAAAAGGCTCCTGGTTTAAATAACTGTCCGCAATAGTAGAAGTGAAAGCGGCCGGGGGAAAATGGGGGAAAGTTACAGGATGGGAAAGGCTCAGAAAATAATCTAGAAAATCATCATCTGAACCCGATCTAACTGGAACACTTTAAAGGAAAGTCTTGAGTGGCTGTCTTGTTCAGGCCCACATACCCATGGAAAAGGAAGTTCGGGTTTAACTAGGAATAGTCTCTTAAATACGGAGGTTGGCAACCGTCCTAACCTGGACTACAAATTTTGGCTTCGCCCCGGTGCGCCTGTATAGAGCCTTCGCAGGTGCTGGCATAGGGATCAGCAGTCAATAATCGAGGGGCATAACTGAAAAGGCAAGGGGATCTTAAAAAACTATTGATAATTTATATGATTACTAATAGAGGCAAGGGAGAAAATTACCAACACAGCTTCCTAGTTTTTTATGCAGTTGTACAGTTAACTTTTGATAAAAAGTTCATAAAAATGGACAGATAGCATAAAATGGCATCCTCATGAAACTATGCGCTATAAACAGTGTGGCATTTTCATTAAAAAACCTATCGGAAGATGCGCTTATGCAAGTATGTATTCTAACATCCTATCGCCGTGCGACCCTGTTTAGCAGATGTGCCTGCTATATACGAATAAACATCTTATTTTATTTATTCAAAAAGGTCCTCCCAAAGAAATCTAGAGACATCTGAAAATACATGTTTACTATGTCGGCGGTTATAAAGAGACCGAAAAAAATTAGATGCTGCGCCTAAGAAAAGCAGGCTGCTACCAAGTATTGGGTCGTCGGG
Source organism: Schistocephalus solidus (assembly GCA_017591395.1). Classification (NCBI taxonomy): domain Eukaryota; kingdom Metazoa; phylum Platyhelminthes; class Cestoda; order Diphyllobothriidea; family Diphyllobothriidae; genus Schistocephalus; species Schistocephalus solidus. The sequence continues at coordinate 7,198 of WEDG01010831.1, read as the reverse complement.
TATGAGATTTATATTGAGTGATCACGTCGACTTTGGCAGCTTATTTCTCGTTGTCATTAGAGTTTGACCTTTTCTGTTTTCATTAGAAAGCTGCTACACATATTTTCTCTTTTTAAATCATTTTGCACTCCAAAAATTGTAACGACCTTATTTATCATTCGTGTTAAAAAGATAAAAAAGTTGGAAATGTATAAAATTATGAAATATGGGTTCTTACGTGAAAATGCAGCATTGCAGAAAGCTCGGCATATTAATAGTATTTGTTGCTCTAACTACTACACAGTAAATATTTTTAAACTGGTTTAAGAAATTTCATTTTGGTACCTTTGACATCACAAATGGGCCACGCGGTCGGCCAGAATCAAAGATAAGGACTAACTGAAAAGTATCGTCGATTTAGGTCCCTGTCAAAGTGCACATGAATAATGTTTGAAGTTTGGGTTAGCAAAAAAACAATATTAACTCAACTAGCTGAAGTCAGTAAAGTGAAAAAGATGGATGTGTGGGTTCTATATTAACTAGATGAAAAGTAGAAACAAAAGCGTTTGGAAGCTTGCGTGATGTTACTTTCCCTCACAAAATCATTCATTTTTGAAGCGAATTGCAAGATGTGATGAGAAATTGAAGCAATACGATAACCGTAAACGTTCAAAACTGTGGTCGGACAAGGATAAGGCACCAAAACACAGCACAAAGTACGATATTCATCAAAAGATGTTGACGGTGAGTGTTCGGTAGTGTGGCTTTGGTGTTATCCATTATGATGCCATTAAATCACGGCAAAAGTATACTGCAGAAGAACAGCCTACATCGGTCAATCGACTGATTCCTATTCTACTGCAAGACAAAGCAGAGTTGGAAGTTCTCCATCATCCACCATGCTCAACGGAGCTTAGCTCCACTAACTGCAACTGCCAAAATTTAGATAACGTTTTAATAGGAAAACAATTTAATTCCGAGAATGCTGTAAAACAGACCTTCCAAGCTTTGATTGACTCTGGACAACCAGGCTTTTATACCACCGGACTGAACAAGCTGCCGCTGAAAAGGCAAACGTGTATTGACAATATGGGTGCATACTTTGATGGATAATACTATTTCTGGTATTTAAAACACATTAATAAATATCGTTTTTATGAATTTCATACAAGGCAACCCAAATGAATACGAGAATGCCATTTCTAAAAATCCTTTCGAGTGAGAACAACTCAAAAACTTGGAAAAGCTACATCACTTATGGGGAGATTTTAATCTGAGTAGTATTTTAATAGATGAAGAAAATTCCCTGAAAGCAAACATGCATGAGCAAATAGGTTCCTAGATGAAGGTCTATCTGAAGATAACATCAAATGCTTTTCTGTTAAGGCCCTACAGTTAAAGTGCGTCATTGGAACTATGGGAAAACTGGCAAGGTAAGTGCAATCGTTGAGGTTACCTCCAGGCAAGAAGCTACCTGACACAACATTTTTTCAATCATGCGTTTATCCTGAACAGTGATAAGTTAGCTAAAGCTGATAGTCAAGGAAGTCAGGAATTCTAGCAATGCTTCCGGAATACGTGTAGTCGGCTTAAAGCATGATCTCATTTCTCCGGTCTACTAGATGTCTTAGAACCCAGGATATGGTGTGTATTTAGGAGTGGGTTTAATATGCAATACTCGGTACTACGTTTATTTAAGTAGGCGTTTTCGGTTAGGTTCTTCCTCAGGTTAGGGGTGGGATTAAAGCTTAAATTATGATTACAGCTAAGGTTTGAGTTGCGGTTAGGGGCCTGCGTCCTAAGAACCCATCCATATAACCCGGATTATCATTTATTTCCGTAAGACACGTTCCACGGGTTACCTGCTGCTGACCCCGACTACGTACCATATCCTTTCCGGAAAGTTTACGGGAGATGCCACCTACTATGAATAAACCGTTTAATTTCCTGCAAAAACACCTGATAAATGGCGAAAAGCTTAAAAAGTGCTCCACCTTATTAAACGCAGTGTTCAGTACAGAGGGGAAAACAGCACCTTAAGAACGGTAGTGGCGGCTTTTGCGCTGGCCGACGGCGGATGCCGCCGACGGAGGGGTACCACCACTGGTGATAAACCGGAGGTGGTGTGAATACTGGCCTCAGGAGACGCACTGACCGACCGGAATGCACCTGACGGGCTGGCTCTAGGGCACAGTCCATTGGTGTTATCGTTAGTGCGGCTCTGGCAGGCCAGCTGTTCCAAAAATGGTGAATGAAGTGGAGCGCAAATTTTCAGGATCGAAGTGTATTTATCAAAGTCCTCCAACGCGGCGTGAACTCGACTGATCTTGTCCACAGTGAGGCGCGAGCTCTGGGAGACCTGGTTGAAGATGATAAGGCTGCGAAGGCGCTGACTGCAAGGATGCTCCTGGGGGAGCAGAGTGCTCGACTAAACAAGACATGGGAAAAAGCAGACGTTGGAGGTAGGGCCACGCTCAGCTGCAAACGCACTGCAGCTGAGCAGCAGTTTAATAGTTAAAGTAACGAAGCATAACAAAATAAAAGATCCAAGCCACTAGACCTAGAAAACTAAGGTCCGGAAGAATATCGGCGAAGAGGAGATGGCGTTCGCTGAATATATTCGGGAGCTCCACAGGGCAGTAACACAGGTTATGTGCCGAATTCGGTATCATGTCATGTTTTCCAATGCTTCAAATTAAGGACGCGGCGTGGAGGCTACCCGTTCTAGTCTCGCTGACAGATAGTGCGAGAATGTCAATCCCATCATCACCTAACCAACCCGTCTTTTCGAAATCTTTATCATCCGAGAATACGGCTCAAGGCGGCAAATGTCCACCAAGCATACGAAAGCAGTTGTCTATGAAGTAAATGTCCCTTTTGGAATGAAACAGGAGTATCGACAACCTAAAGGCTATAGTAAGCTCAGTGAGAATTTATCAGCTGCACAGCTAAAGGATACGCCTTGTTGGATAGGTAGTCATTAGAGGACCTTGCCGCGTGTGACGGTTACTTCAAGTTGTTTTCACCTGACACTTAGCTCTCGGGTTGCAAGTTGTTATGCTCTGTGCAATAGCCACACCTCGGTAATTGCTCCGACTGGTGGGAAAACTATATAAGCGGAAATTATTTGCGTTACGTCCGGTGAATTCGTTCATATGTATGGTTTGCTTTGTAAAGTAAGAAGGAATGATCTCGGCTGTTACCCGTGCAGACGAGAACGATGCCAGGTTAGCAAATGCCTCCAGGTTTGTTGGCAGTTCTCTAGACTTAGTCTGCTTACTGAATCACGACGAAACTGAGGAGGAAAAATAAGGTGAGCAAATACTCTTGATTCAAATTTTCGAACGAGTCATCTTGCCACTCGACCACCACTTCCGCGAGCAACTCATCTTCGTCCTCCACAGCACGTGGCAAAACACAAACTCCCAGACGGCCTAGTCCAATTTGCGCCGCGTTCTCATGGCAACAGTGGCAAGTCGTGGTAGAATTCAGTAGTCGGCTGTGACGTTTAGGCAGTTCAATTTGGGGACGGGAAGGTTACCCACCACCCCTCCTCCTTTGAGAAGAGTATTATTCGAAAAAGGCCTCGAAGATGTGCCGATTCATGCCTTTTACACGCGACCGCGATGGCTGTCCGTGACGCACCCGATAACAAAGTAATTGACAGAATAATTATATGTTCTAGGTCCTTACCTATCACGCAAAAGTGCACTTTATCATCATGTTGGTGAAGTGGAATGTCTGTCGACTTTCAGATAACCAATAGAAAAGTTATCGGAAAGGAGGATACCAAAAGACTATCGAGAAATAGGCCTACAGAACATGGACAGTGAGGTACACTTCTCTGAATACCTAAATGGAATAGGAGTAGGATAATAAAAATTGATGGGCAGTACCCTTCACCAAAAGTCACGGTATTGGAGTCAGCACTGGTATTTAAAACACCATCAGAATGTTGCCCTCCTCGTCAGAAAATCACAACTGCGGAAACTGGTGCTTTTTAACTTCCTCAAATATTAACAGCTAACTCGGAGTAAATCCGTCTGAACTAAGCTTTATAGGCGCGGATCGAAAATTGATATTAATATTTGGGCCAAATCCCATCATTTACAGCGGGATAACCGAGTAATATTCACTTAACTGCCAAGAGGTTGTCAGGAGTATATATTGAGGTAACACAATCCATATTTATAGCAAAGGTATTAGCTAAAAGCCCAGACATGTATTTCACTGATATTCTGCAGCTGCTGACACAGCTGCGAGCGGTTCGGCGAAAACTGCAAGGTAAATGCGAGGACGGGAGACAGCTTGAAAAACATTCTTTGAGTAAACAAATATCCACCATTCCGCGAACGGAGGTGGACCCTAGAATATTTTGATTAAATTTTGTTTCAACTCTTATACACTTAATTGCGAAGGCCTTCTGCTCAACACCAAACTGAACTTATAAAGTGCTGAAAACGTTTTGGTGAAATAAGAAGACGCGAAACTTAATCCAAAAATATCACCTAGAACTAGCAAATTCCATTGTTTTAAGATGAAAGGAAATGAAGTGTTAGGAAGAGATGCCGGATATTCAAATTCTAAGATAAACCAGCCAACTCAGAATATTTGTAAAATGGACATAAATTCAGTTTCAATGAAGCAACCACCTCGATATTCTCGAAGCAAGCCCCCATGACGTCGCCAGGGATGAAAGTAACGCGCTACGACACCATGAAAGCCATAATGAAACAGGAGTCCCGGGAGGACCCTCGAACAGGACAATCAGATACGGCTAACTGCAGTCAGAGTGGCGTAGCGAACCTCTGAGGCTAGAGAGAACCGTCGTTAATTTTTCAATTGAATACTCAGAAACAATGCTATCAACGCAAATAACCACAACAACACAACCGCCACCAACAAAAACATTAATCTCAGGGACATTAAGCACTCATCAACCGCTCCTTCTCTGCCCCCACTGCGAACGCACATTTCAGGTGCAAATCACCAGAGTTTAATATATCCACGTCCATCTTCACAAATCCAGACCATATTATGGCTTAACTCCGCCGCCGCTGAGCAAATCGTTCCTATTTCCGAACTTAAGTAACCTAGTATTATAACACTCGACCGAAAAACAAGAAGCGCACGAAAGTTCATTTACTTCTACAGTATTTGCGGTTCCCATTATGGGCTAACTGGGCAGATGGTTCGATGTGTCTGCTCATAACTATCACTTTACATGCTTGAACGTCCACACAACTCTACGCCTCGACCTGTCCCACCTACTGAGCAACTAAGCCATTCACTTACAGTTAATGCATCCTTTTAACTAAGAACGGTTACAAAAACCACCCCTTAATCTACCACATTCAACGTAGAGGTACGGTAACTGAAAACCAAATACAACACCGCATCCCACTAAATGTAATCTGTCGTATAAGACCACGCATCAAACCCCATCAAAACACACATCCCGACCAGCCCATACACAACACATGAAGCCGTCCCACATCCAACACCACCGGCACGGAAAAAGCACCTGTCACGTGAGTGAAAAGGTTGTTCTTTGGAGCAACCTGGTACAAAACAAGGTCGGCTGTGGTATATGCAGGCGGGTACATGCAGCTCTGTCAATCCCTACATTCAACGTAGCACTAGATGAATAACAGTTGACTAGTATGTCGGTAAGGGAAAAAAGAGTGAGACCGACTATCAGAACTCCACCCCCAGGGTAATAAATCCGGGGAGCTAAAGTTGGTGGCTTGCAGAACTGAAGCGTCGCAGTCAGCCGGGTGTGTGCCCATACAATAGCAAGGGGTAGATGCGCTGAAACAACAGAGGAGCCAGATTACGTTAAATGATGCTTAATTCTGGCCGCGCAGCCACAACAGATACCACGCGTAGGGGGTGTGGTGGCACGCATAGGCACAGGCTCACGTCGCGCCAGCCACTTGCGCTCAATCCCCACATCAGACGGCTGCCCAGTTGACACGGTGTACTGATACCTGGGAGAGAGAAGAGAGTGAGGCCGGCTCTGGGAACTCCGCCCCACAGCTCGCAGCGCAAAGATCTGGCTAAAAACAACCCAGCGCTCTTTTGAACTATTACGGAATGCTAAAGTCCATCGCTTGGAAGGCTGTCAACTGACGGGATATTTCATATCTAGTCGAAAGACCGAGTCTGACTGCAAGGGCTCCTCCATAGCACTCGCACTCAGACGGGATCCGAGTCGTCCCCTGGTTCATCGTGCGCGGAACAGACGTGAGTGACAGGCGTAGACAGGCTGTTCGGCTTTGTCAGACACTGCGCCCGATCGTGCCTCAGGTCTTCCTGTCCCTGTCTTGACACCGGGCTCAGGTGAGGGAGGGAGAAGTGTGGTAGATGCAGCGCAAGTATGCTACCACTCTAACTTAATTCACACGCACGCTGCGGGACACAGTGGATATTACTGCCAACAATTGTCGAACTGTCCGCCTACGAAATACTTCCTATCAGCAACCAACCTACAAGCTCGGTCTGGTCATGGTTATAGTTGACTACGAGTTTTTTCCCGAACGGCAAATGGGTTCAGACCAATCACCCATGACCAACCCCAGCTATTGATTAATAGGTCAATATTTTGGAACACGACCAAGAACAGAAGAATGCAAAAGGTTTCTGTTTATGTCCTCAAAAATGAAAAATTGTCGGAAAAAAGCGCCACCGGTAGTTCGACCGATGGCTCAGAAATCCCAAAAGCTGTTGCTACTGGAGCTCTGGTCAAGTTTCAACAGCAAGCAGCCTTACTATACAGAAAAGGAGGGTCCGTAGAGTTGAAGATGGCAGCCCTATACCTGGTGGTGTAAATGACGTAATGTTTGATTCAAATGCGATCGGAGGGTTTCCCGGTCTAATATAATGACCACAACCATCATTGAATCTAATGTGGACGCTAAAAGAACAAAAAGTAGGGAGGCTACATAACCACACCACTGGAAAAATAGTGCTCAGTTAAACAGAACTGGCGAAAACATTAAGCATACGGCAGTTCAACAGTCGATTTCGACGAGGTCCACCGTATGCTCCACACCAGGTGGTGCAGAAACGGCGAATTACGCGTGAATTAGTTTTAAGTGATAGTAGCCTTGCGCTGCAGCTACCGCACTCTCTCCTTCTCCCCAACCTGAGCCTGGTGTCAAGACAGAGTCAAGAAGACCGGAGATGGGAGAGGGCGCAGGTGGCTGGCGCGGTCGGA
>WEDG01010830.1:0-17521 GCA_017591395.1 Schistocephalus solidus | reverse complement strand
TAATCCGCAAGCGAACCGCCTGTTTTAAACCAGCCTGTCTTGTCAAATCTATTTTAATGCTGCGTTCCCTAAAATAAAAACAAACTCTCAGACGCAGCACCCGGAACCCCACCCCTCATGGAAACCAACCCGCACATCCCGCCCGGCCACCAAACGAAAATTAACCCTAACACCCATCACTGAAATGCAGCACACCTCCAGCCAAACCGGAAATGATCCTGCATAATCCTGACCCAAACAATGCCATTTCACGCCCACCCAAAGCAGCAACACCACGCACCAAAGCATGGCTCCCTGGAAATATCCGCCCAAAGCAACCCCAACCCCCATCTCTGGCCCTCAAACCCACGTCCCGACTGCCCCTCGCTACGCAACCCCTACGACGACTCCAAGTCACCCAACATGTCCCAACGATCACATCAAACTCTGAGCCCCAAAAAGCGATCTTCAAGCCTCGCCCAGTGTCGCAAACACGCCCTCGCCTCTCTGGGCAACAAACTGCCATGGCCAGTCAGCACGAACCAACGTCTCCATCCAGCACAAGACCAGGCTGACTTAGCCCCGCCTACAAACCAGATCCAGCACACCACATTCCAAAGCAGTCCCAACTTCGCCCATTAACCTCGACCGTCAACAAAACCACCGGGCTTCATTCCAAACTCCAACAGAACCTCCGTTCCCCATAAAACGCAGACCCAGTCCGGAACACCACGGATATTTTGTACCGCAGAGTGAACGGAGGAAGATAGAATCAGTCCAGCACTTCTTTACTAAAAGAGTTATTACTTCAGAGCACAGAAACCTGTCCTACCAACAACGCTGTGAGCTTACAAGCCTCAACCCGTTGTGGCTTCGTAGATTACAGAAGGGACTAATTTTACTGTTCAAGCTTTTAAACGGTTTGACCTTTAACCCCCTTACATCCCTGAGGCAGCTCGATCACTGTCGGCGCACCAATCATAGAGATGTATTCTTATTTCTTCCTTTGGCACGCACCGTTAAATACCGTCAGTTTTTCGGTAAATGCTATAGCAATCTGGAATAAACTACCCAGAAGTATTAAAATTCAGCAAAAACTATCCTTTGTTTAAAGAGAGCTGTCACTAGTTTTTCTACATTCAGGACACCTTCCGCGAATTTTTGGGTGCTGATTATCTGGAAGCTCTTTTCCGTTCTGATGGCATCCACGGACTCTGAATCCTATGCCGGACTTCATGCTGAAGGCAATGTTGCTGGCTCTGCAGTCCGTAATTGGGTTATTCCTCAGTCTACAGCTAGCAGCCGCTCGCCGGCATACTTGCTGCTAGTACAGAAGACCAGATCCACAACACCGAAAGGAGAAGTACTACACTGTGCACCTGTGTCAACACCTCCCTGTCCTAAACTTTTAATCTGTTCAACAAGCTGCAGTTTTTCTCCTGAAAATACTTTAAAAGAACGATCATGAGTTTTTCACTGTCAGCTGGACCCCCTACTGTATATATCCCTTTTGACCTTGCCTGTAAACTGGCAATAAATAAATAAATAAAGGTCTTGTGACACCTGCCAGCTGTCTTTTGTTGATCATGTGCTACAATCTAGAGACAGCGGTTTTGCAATTTACACCGTTTACTTCAATTTCGCGGAGGCTTTTGATCGTGTTGACCATGATCTCATACAGCTGAAACTTGCCTCCTTTGGCATAGGTAACAAGCTTCTGAGCATAATATCCTCCTATTCGAATGCTTACGCACAACGGGTTAAAATGTCTGATGTTATCTCCAACCCCACATATGTGAGGAGTGGAGTTATTCAGGGAAGCGTGCTCGGCCCACTTCTATTTTGCCTTTTTGTCAACGATGTACCTTGATTGTTTTGAATATGGGAGGCCCTTAATGTGCGCTTACGATTTAAAAAATCCTATCGATATAAACCAGCCGATCGCAACATCCTGTTTGAGGTCTTAAAAAAGGATCTTCAGGCCTTCGCTCGGTGGTGTCACACATGATGCCTTTCGCTTTCTTGGCACAAGGGCACCGTTATGGTTATTGGCGACAACCATCAGCCCCATCTAAACATAGACGGTCACGATCTAAAAGTGCCCGGATTTATAAAGGATCTGGGCATATCATATTCTAGTTGTCTCATTCTGTCAGCGCTCTGCGTCCTGATTGTCTCGAAAGCACGCCAAACTACTGGGTTTATTCTCAGAAATTTAAAATCGTTAATATTAGAATCAGCCTTTATAAAATTATGTCAGACCCAGTCTGGAATACTACTCGTTTCTATTTGGCTTCTGCATGCTAGTGAACGAAAGAAGAAACCGGTACTACCAACAACGCGGTGAGCTTACAAGCCTCGACCCGTTTTTGCTTCGCAAATTACAGAAGAGACTATTTTTTACTGTTTGTCTTTTTAAAAGGTTTGTACCTTTAATCCCCTTACATCTCTGAGGCAGCTCGACCACTCTCGGCACACCAGTCATCGAGATGTATTTTATTTCTTCCTACGGCACGCAGCGTTAGAAAAATCAGTTTTTTCGGTAAACACTATAGCAATCTGGAATAAGCTACCCAGAAGTATCAAAATTCAGAAACGCTCTCCATTGTTTATGAGAGCTTTCACTAGTTTTCTATATTCAGGACACCTTCCAGAAATTTTGGGTGCTGACTCTGTGGAAGCTCTCTTCCTTTCTGATGACGTTCACGGACTCTATATTATGTGCCGGACTTCATACTGAGGGCAATATTGCTTGCTTTACAGACCTAAATCGGCTTATTCCGCAGTCCCCGACATACCTGCTGGTGCAGAATACTGGACCCATAACAGTGAAAGGAGAATTACTTCACCGTGCACCTGTGTCAACGCTTCCCTGTCCTGAACTTGTATCTCTCAAAAAGCTGCAGTTTTTCGCCTGAAAATACATAGAAGAACGACCAGGATTTTTTCGATGAAAGACTACTTTTCTAAACTTTTTGGTACGTTTGTAAGTCCACATCTTGAATTTGCGATGCAAGCCCTGCTACCGTGGCCCCAGCAGGAGTACATCCTGCTCGAAAGGGTGCAGCGGTGTGCCGAAAAAATTAGTAAGATTTCAAGGTGAACTGTCATAAGAGATCCGCCTAAATAACCAGAAGCTCTATCCTCTGAGTTATAGACAGTTGTGAGGAGACTTGATGCAAACCTTCCGTATCATGCATGGTTTGGAATGCGCCCTCCTTTGTGATAAATTTTTCCAATTTGCCACTAACGACTAATCTCCGAGGTCATCCATTCAAACTACGTGTGCCTCAAGGAAGATTTGATGTGAGGAAATATTTTTTTCACCAAACGTGTCGTGGAACCGTGGAATAACCTACCTGGCGCGATTGTTATGTTCCAGTCAGTTGAAACATTCAAACATCTGCTTGAAATACATATGTTGCTGCACCACAAAGACTATGTGACTACTTAGACTTAAAAATACCAGTGTACTTCGTAAATCTGCCTGCATACACTTGACTGTAACTTCTTAACATTGCTTCTATTTCTTGCGATTTTTATTTAGAATTTAGAATTAATATTTGGTTAGCAACGGCAAGGCACTGTCTAAGCAAACATTTGTAACGAAATAAAGTTATGACTGTGTGCAGATAAAATGTACAAATACATAACTTGTCCTGCTATGTCAACAGTTAGCGATGTGTTAAAATTAATGGTGAACTAGAAAAATAGGCAGGGAAAAAAACTCCTACCATAAAAATGGAGGCAGAGTTCAATAAGCCTTCATTTTTTAATAGACGTTAGGAGAAAAAAAACTACTTAGGAAAAATGGTCAGGTGGTAGAGTTGGGTAATACTGTAGTAGCATTTCAGAATGAGATAATGAAACATCGAGGTGATTCGTTCTTGATCACTTAGGCGTATGAAACAAAATCTCACGAAAATGCGTCAATGAACTTAAGTCCTCAGCATCTTAGGATCCAGAATTGAATTCTGATTATGTTTAATATCCAAAGAAACTGTAGCATTTTAGACTGTGGACCACCAAATGTGTACGTCCGAATGACGTCATCGTTTGGATGACTGGTGATATAAGGAGACATCATAGTTCGTGGGCGACTGGAAGTAGCGAAAATATAGTTTCAAGAGGGTCATTTAAATTCCCGATGGTCCTTTCTCTGAGTCATGGGGAAAGCTACTGGGAAAAGATGAAGAAAATAAAAGGTTAATAGAATCAGTGTTAAGATAAATGTGCAGTCTTCGCTTGAATGCAGACAGACTAGTTAACGACCTTATTTCAATGGGCAAGTTATTCCAAAGAAAACTATACCTAGAAGCAAAGAAGAGAGAGCGTTTACACGTGGAGGATGCAGGGGAGAGGTATAATTAGTGCAGAATCTCTTAGTAGGACTAACGGGGTAACAAATAGGGAGTTCAAATGCGGTAGCCTTTTGCTTGATAAAAACTAAACTGAACTGAACTGTGGTGTTGTTTGAGGCATTTAGGTCTTATAATTCTTCTATTTTTTAACATTTTTACAATATCATTTTTCACACGTCGTTTAAAGGTTTGTTTTTATTGTAGTGCAAACATTTGTAGGATAAGAATGAACGGTTATCTGGGATGAAAGAGTTATATGGTGAAAACGCAATGGATAACTGGGGAGCATAGACAACATGTCGGATGCAAACAAAAATAGTAGCATGGTCACGCGCGTCGTCAGACCACATGAACACGAAAACTATTTGCATTTCAATGCTGATTCTTGTAAAGGACAGATAATATAGGATTCTTTGTCAGTTAATTTTATCGAGGCGTAAGTGGGGCAGCAATTTATGAGCGTACTCTCCAATTGAAGAAATCATTCAAATGGTAATCCGAATTCAAACGACGCAAACTGTGAAGCCGAGCAACAGTTAAGGACGCAGAATGGGAGGTCTTACTTCGGGAACATCCATACATATGACATAAAATTATTACTTTTCGTACCAGTTATTAAATTTTGAACTTGTGGAAAAATATCTTAATCTATAATTTCTTGAGTGACCGCATGCAACTCCTTCACCAACTTTACTGACTAAAAATGACTTGCCTTACAGATCAGATTGGTCAGATTCTGAGCCGGTGACTGTTGGCAGTAGACCAATTATAATAAAGTAAGTGTTTGGCTCGCGAAAATCCGGTTTGCACAAATATGGTCGGTGACCTCGGGAACGTTTTTGCTGCAGATATGTGTAGCTCTTCATTCGATAGTTTGGCATCGTTCTTAGAACGACTAGATGATTTCGAGAAAAAAACAGGCACTAAATATGTGCGCTATGTCAGCAATCGGCTTCCACCATCCAGCAAACACACGTCTTTATTTGCCTATCAAAGGATGCGATACGTGTGTATCCATGGTGGTATCAAAAGGGGAGAGTCTCTTTCCTCTCGAACGCTTAAGTTCGATTGTCCTGCATATTTTGAAGTACGTTACCAGCCAGAAAAAGGTCTGCTTGTGAAGAAGCACTATATGTGGCACAATCACGAGACGGATCCCCTTCTCGCTAGACATTATGCGATCAACCGAAAACTCAACCCTGAAGAGAAGGGATTTCTCAAAATTCTGTTGAAGCATGATCGTCTGTCTAACCAGGAGGTTGTTGACGAGTTTCACAGTACGTGCCATTTTGCTTAAGTATGATCAATAGCGAAATTCGATAAAGTCCTAACATCAAGAGACGTAGCCAGATACAAATACCTTATGAAGAAGAATGGAGATTTGTCCTGCGCAGCAGACAGGCCAACAGTTATGGGTGAATCGGTGCATGGTATAATCCATTTTCTTTCGAAACATCCTTTCAGATGACCACAGCATTCCGCTTCCAGAGAAGCAGGAGACCTGGCGCATCTTGACAGAGAATGTTCGACTCATGCTGGAGGACTTTAACGATGAACAGTTCAAAGGTCTTCTTAGTCAAGTTGAGGGTTTCTGTAGAGCTGTAAAGGCTGGTAAATTTGGAGATTTGCAACAAAGTGAGCTTGTGATTGATATCGACAAAATAACTGTTTTTAGTTCAGGCCACTCGATCGAAGGAGTTTTGACTTGAGTCTAATATTTACACGAAAGACACTGTAGCAATCGGACGCCGTCACTCATATCCAGGCGATATTTTATCGCACAGGTTGGTCTGTTGAACCTGGAAACCAGCTTCCGGTCACGGCGTATGATGAACCCTTAAAAGGTGTTCCGACAGATTGTATCGATGTCCCATTTTTTTTCTTTTCCAATAAGCTTCTTTCACATGTACTCTCAGTTTAATCTCATTAAAACGAGCGCCGTTATTCTGATGTTTCGAAATATTAATTTTGCAAAGACCCGCTCCGCCCTCCATAATTAGCACATTCCTGAATCGTTGGGCCGGTGTCAGAACCTGAATCCCCGTGCTCTCCGTTAGTTTATGCAAATAGTTCCTTTACTTCGCCAGTTTTTGGTAAATCTCTAAGTGATTTTGACATTTTAATGCCGGCTGGTGTGAAGCGAATGCATATGGTCAGCCGTGTAGCAGCCTTTAACTATTTTTTTTTGTGATTGACTTGGTACTTGTCCTAAAAATTATCACACCGGGCACGAGTTCGTCATTAATGGTTTGTTTCGAAAGTGAACGTTTGGGAGTAGTAACCTTGGCCCTTACGCATCCCAACAAAAGAAAAGGGCCAGGATGCAATACCTTTTGCCCGATTACAGACACGTAAATGGACATCTTTTTATCTTTCAACTTTCCTAAGCTCTTATAAAGGTTTTTGGTCGCATTTGTAGGCATAACTGTCCTCGGCAAGTGAAAATCTAGTCGGTATTTCCGTCATAGAGGGACGTGTGCTCTTTTGTTGTCTTCATATAGCACATGGGAGTATGTTCTTCAATCATCACTTGGATAAAGTATGCACCGGCTACGTCTCTAGGATACAGAAGCCATCGATACAAGGTCAGCGGGACTTGCTTAACCATGTCTAGCTTCGGGTAAGGAAATTATTGCTCGTTTTCTTCATTTTCCGATAGACAATTCTTACCGAGTACCTTGAAAGGATTTTGATACAACGCGGGAACACATCAGATTCTCGTGTTCTGGGTCGGTTTGCGTAAATGGGAAAGCGGACTAACTGGTCAAATATTTGCACTGATTTGATATTGGATACAGTGATTTGCTCAACATCCGATTATTACGTTTTGGAGCCGAGGCCTTTTTCTGGGAAGGGTATGCAAGATTACTCGCTTAATTTTAAAATAAAACTGCTGTCCACCTGGATGTGCTCGTTGTCAAAAATCTTGATCCGTATGCCAAACTGTTGCGCCATTTCACAACATTGTTCTAACCGACGTCACTTGGGGATTCGGCTCCAGTACCCTTCTGGGCATAGCGATGGCACATGGGCAGGGAAATCCAGCACAGCATCTGCCATATCAAAGGCTTTGTAAACAACAGCTTCGTCCTGTGATGAGGCCTAAGGCACCAGCAGTGTTTCCCACAGATGACCGCTGCCTGTCCCCTGGTGTCCAATGCAGCGTTCGATCCAAATGCTCCCTGGAAAATCTTGAAGGGCGACCATATTTCGGTGCTCCAACTTGACAGCTACCATTGCCGGCACACACCGAGCTCGCAGGTCGTAGGCATAATTAGTGCCAGTCTTGAGTGCAAGCCCTTGAACCATTATCTTTGCGGTACCCCCAAATTGCGAGTATAACTGTACAGTTTTCAGGCCTTCATTATTATGACACTAATGGAGCCTACGAAGAGCCATGTAACGGCAACAATTACAAAACCATATACTTCACGCATATAAAATCAGGTCTTTCAGGTGAGGTTTGTATCCTGTTGCCCTGTTCGTTAATGATTGAGTTGGGCGGATTTCTTGTTGGTAAGGGCGCTTACAATGTCGCAAATTTGGCCAATTATGGTTGTGAATAGATTCGTTTTGTTCAAAGTTGTTTCCGGTGAAACAGCGTTTGAAATTGTGAAGTGTATTATTACAAAGAGGAGCAACATCACTAGAAGAACTGTTTGTGGCTTACTGCCTTAGACGCTGAGGATCTGACAGTTTGTGTTTTAATCTCACTACTTGTACCGACCTTCCCTTAGCCTGCTCCTCTTTGCGTATTTAGCGCATCACAGAAATATCTGCTCTTATTCGGGTAGTGATGACTGCTCTGTTCCGCCTGAATATTCAGCTATAACCCAGGTCAATTTGTTCATGTGGTTATTGATTCTGAAACTGCTGGGAGACCAACCAGTTGTGGTTAAGTTTAAAGCAGAAAAATGCTTGGAGACGGAGTAAAGATCGGCCTTTGGAAATCCGAACAACCTGTTCCCCAAGAGAATCTATGCACGAAACAGAGTTCTACCTAAACCATGAAACAAAGTTAGATGATTAACCGCATTAGAGCAAAGGTCAGAACACACCCTCTCTTTAAGTAGCTAAATTAGGTAGAGTAAAAGCGGAGACGGTACACTCGGAAGTCAACTGCTTAGTGCGTACTTAACGGTGAAGAATTGCAATGCAAGTGAAACATCCTACTTTCGAAAACCAGATCCTACGGAAATCCACAACCATCTGCCAGTAAACTGAGGTCGCCCATAAACGTAAGATAGGGCCATAGTCTACAGAATTAGTTGTTTGTGGGCCCACTGCCGTCCTGTCAGCTGTTCTTAGACCTAATCCCAATCTATGTGCGCTTCCCCCTACCCTATCATGTCACGAAAAATGATTTAAGTCTTTCTCCCCTTTCCTCTTGAACCCCCCCTCCCCCCAGGCGATGAAAATTAAATCATGTGTAATTACTTATTTGCAGTAATTTGTGGCAACACAGGCCTGAGGATAATTTGACAAAATGATAGTCTATATACCTGCCTTCACCAAACTGGATTAAGTGTGGACTCGGGAAATGAAGACATGTACAGCCTGGGACCTAGTAAGCATGCTGGGCGCGACGGAAGTGAAAATTCAACCGGGTAACGATTGTTAAGTGCCTACCCAAGGATCGCACGGCATGAGGCTGCGGAGCTAAGTAGACCAATACAGTTGATAGTTTATGAACATAAGAAAAACAGAGCTACTCAACACATGGTTTTTTGTCGGAGAAAAAGAGATCGTTTAGCTTGCAGTCCGAGGAAGCATGCTACCTATGAGTTGGTGCTATTTGAGATATTCTCCAAAGTGTCTAAAGATGCATATAAAACGTAAGCTGTACAGAAATTTCGTCAGTTGTATGTGCATGGAAAGCAGTTGGGAGGAGAGATGGAGTGCGGTAATATTAGGCGCTTTCTTTCTTCTTGCCCCATGTCTTGCGTGGCTTTCCTCGAAGTGCACGTAGCCGGTCCATCTCGTCGCGGAAGTCCGCATGCTCGTCACGGAACAAACCTAAGCGACGGAGAGTGGCCAGAATGTTGCTGTACTCCTCCAGTGGGGGGTACCAGTCCTTGATCTTTATGGCTTCCGGCTGCTCACTCATAACTTTAATCACCTTGGCAGACTTCGAATCCAGCGGCCGACCATAATCGACAAAAATACGATTGGCCAGGAGAGCCATACGCTTGGTGTAGGCAGACATCCCGAGACAGGGCAGTGGAGGCTGGAAAAGGAAAAAAAACTACAGCAATACAAACCAGTAGAAATGGCAAAAATTTCTAGTTTTAACTGGAACATGTTTCTTAATGGGGTGGCTGTAGTGCCAACTAGCCCTAAACATCGCGTCACTCCGACATTTCAACTAGACTTTCTAAGGTCAAAAACGTAATGCTGAACAGAGGAAAAAATAGTTCGAACATAGCAAACGACTGTGTGCATCGTGAACCCCACGTCGAAAGTGGGCGCAGGATGGCGACTCGCGCGGCCTCCATAGCATCTCCGCCCTCCCTGCTACCTCTCCACATCTGGGCCAGATAGCAGGACGAGATCAAGACGGACGGGGGCAAGCTCAGGCGTAGTAGCTGACCAAACTACACAGCTCGTCTACACGTGCCAGGTACGACCTGGTCACTGCACGATGCATCAGGTTTTTATGAAGAGGAGCGATTCGAATACAAACTAAGCGAGAGTGGCATAAATACCAAATTCAGAAGAAGCCATTTAGTCTTAGAAGATCGAGTTATCGTGTCAGTTGGCAGCCTTCTAAGCCACGACATTTGATGTGCTGTGATAGATTTTGTGTAGTGGGGAATGCGCTAGTGTGCCATTAAGATGGCTTCTCAAGTTGCGATTTAACTCTCTCTTACCTCGCCCGCATACCATTCGGAAGTCTGAGCCTGTCAACAATCTGGTGCTGGGATTGGACGCAGGATGAAGCCTGTACCTAAGTGTGCCATGTGCAGCAGTATTTACGGGCCCACGTGGAATCCGCGTAGCGCAAGTAACATGTACCCTCAACCCATCTGGCCTCTATGGTGGTACAGCGCGTCTACAGCATAGTCCATTGTGAGGGCCGGTTAGGCTTCCTCAATTTGTTTTCCTTCTTCTCATAGCCAGCTTATCATAGAATACAGAGGAGGCAGTCTAGCCGAGCGAAAGGTTTTTTGCCTAAACACTGCTATGGTAAGCAAATTGATTACATCATAAATGTGTTCAAAATCTCAAGAAGCGTCCAATTAGCTAGCAATCAAACGGTACGTGCTTATCATATGCATTTATCAGGTCCAAAGCATCACGGTGGATTACCTACCATTGCAGTCAGGAGCGAACTTCCAAGGTAATTTTAGGTAGTCCGCCCGGCAGCCCCGTGGACTGCAGAGCAGGGTCACTACAGTGTATATATCTCCACCCCACCCCAACAAGCTTTTCAGTTACCCACCTCAACGTCCTTACTGGTCAGAGCTGGCATTGGAGGACTTTCGAGGGACGGAGGACATGACCCAGCCATCCAAATTCGCATGCAAAAAAGTAGTTGACAGGCGGAGTTTCTGGTCGATGTATGTATGTTCTTCGGAGACGCGTGGGAGAGCAAACCTGGAAGAATCGAGCGTCGGCACAATCGATCGAAGTCACCAAGCTGTATACGTATTCTTGTATGGACCAAGTTTCACACTCTACTGTCTCTCGTACACTTTGATGGAAGACTCACTCGTAGCCTGCAGTTTGGTGTTACGCCGATGCCAGAGCTTTCAGCTGAGTCGTACGAAGGCTACGTGCGCCTGGTTGGCTCAATGGTTGAAAGCAGCAATGAAAGTTAAATCGACCAGACAATTGTCTGAATTCACAGGGTCAGGTGTGTTAGGCTTTCGTAGGATATGTTATACTAATACTAACGAAGATGACAGCTCTGAACATGTTTCTCTGGGGGTTTGCCTATGGCCTACGTTAAGGGTTGTCAAAATGATGCGGCCAACCAAGAAATCCGATTTTCAAAGGTTAAGGCATCTTATCAGCGACGAATTCACCCTGCCTATCTCCACGTTGTGTTACTAACAACTGTCTACAAGATATCGCAGAACAAACATAGTTGACTGGTTCAGAAGAAAATCCTTAAAAGATTTTCACTGGTGTTGGACCTTGGGGCACTCTGCTCAAAGGGCAGAACTTTAGTTAAACGATCCCACTAGCCAACAATACTCTGATCGTTCGTTTAAGGCAGAAATAAAGTTTCGCACGCGCACCACGACCTTGCACGGCATGACTGCATTGAACTTATGCAGTGTTAGCACTCCACCACGAATCAGCTAGCGGTAATAACCGAGGATGTTAGATCTTTCAACCTTGCATTAATAACTCGTGTTACTGCCGACTGATCTTGACTATGCCGATAATATTGCCTTACTAGCTTCAAACTTTGGTGATTTGCAGTCTATGGTGTGGTGAAGTAAGAAAGAAACCAATGTTAACAACGGCTGCATTTGTTTTCCCACAGCAGTTGCCAGCGTTACAATTTGGTTGGCGCACGTTTCAATGCTCGATCTCAATATGATGAAATTATGGGGCGTTCCAGATATTGGTTTCACGAGATGATTTGGTCACGCCACAGTAGGAAAGTTCTTCGTGTATGGTGACAGATTTTTCTATTGTGGTTAACTTCGCTAAGACTACCTGCTCTCAGCACCGTAGGATACATTGAATAGTGACCAAATTTAAAACACAATCAACTACATGTTTTACAGTTCAATGTTGGAATTCCGCGTGATATTTCATATCGACACTGTGAGTGAGAAAGCTCGGCTAAAAATCGGACCGTGTGCCTTAAATGCAGGAACAGCGAAAAGACATTGCTTTGTGTTTCGTAAGGATACTGCAAATACTACCGGCTTCTGTCTGCTAGAGTCATCAGCTGAAATTTTCTCGGCGGTCATGGAAACACACAGGGCCAAGAAGACAAATATTTAGAAAGCATACACTTCTACCAGAAAAAGACGATACCTATAAAAGTGTACTTTGCTATTACATGAAGTAACTGTGTGACTTTAAATTATAATAAACGGTTATTTCTATAGATGATATCTTTTTGACTTGGCTTTCTGTTTCTAATACCAACATTCAGCATTATGCTGGAATATGCGGACGAGTTGGCCATTAGTAACTCCTCTGGGGAGTGTAATATGCAATACTTTAAACTAGTTGCATTCATCATCACTTAAGAGAAACATGCCAGTGTGTAATATGCAGTAAACATCCCATGCACTAGACAAGTACGCGGGGATTATAAAACAACCCGTCTGTGAAAGAAGAGCATGTCGGTTTGAACTGCTGGTCCACTTAAATCATCAGCGTTTGTTTTTCAGTAGATGAAATACGCACGACGGCTACGAGCAAAGCATTGAGAGATATCCATTGGATCAATAATTTGGCTGGTGTACCCTCCAGGGTCACAGTGGATGGCCGGTATGACGCAACCTTCTTTCCTTATCATGGTCGACTCTGCATTCAAGGAACTCGTACCTTTTAGCCACCTAAAACACTGAGCATACTATCTTGTCGCTGTTTAGCCATGTAAGTATTCGACCTACAAGGTGGACTTTATTCTCCAGGTTAATCTTTTCACACTCGACGTCATCTTTTCAGGGCCTTCAAGTAAATATAGCTTTAGCATTACAAAGTCTACATCTTACTCTCGCTTATTCATTCAGCGGTACATCTAGAGGTGTCTGGTGGGTTAATTGGCCAACCTTTTCGGTGAATGCAAAGGTGAAGAAAGGATCACTTGCAATGTAAAGCATGATAAGTCCTTAGCATTGAAGGTTGCCGCCTGTATACTCTGAGAGGAATGAGGGCACGCTGATGGCCCCAATAGTAAAAAAATGCTATTATAGCCTCTTGCTTCGCGCTTCAAGTGCACTCCTGAATGCTAATTGCTCTGCCATGTCGTTACGCACGCGGGATGTCTGTTCTAACGTGGCCCTTTTGTTGTACCTTGTATTGCAACAGGCCACGCAGTAGAACAAGATGAGGTCACGGCACGCGTTATTCAGACGGCACACCCATAAAAATGCCACACATTGGTTGTGTTGGCAAGTTTACGAGCGGGCTTACGCCAAGGCAGCCAACTGCGGCCAATCGTCGCATCAGCTGACTGACTGGTCGGAGAGAGAGGTTGGCTCTGGAAACTGCGTCCCCACGACACTTAGCACATACTCCTCACTAAACAATCTGAAGAGCATTGCGATGCGTTAAAAGCTGTGGATTGGAAAGCTGCTAACTGAACCACAACTCGGGACGGGAAGTACGGCTGGCCCTCCATCTAAGTTCAGAAACGGACCGCACTTTTCTCGTTTGTGTAAATTGCTGGCTCATCGTGTGCGGACCAGGCGTGTGTGGCACTCGTAGACAAACTGTTAAGCTTAATCAAAACTGTGTCTGATACCACCGCTGGTCTTCTTGGTTCTGGCTTAACAGTGGGCTCGGAAGGGTGAGATTGTGTTGGATACAATGGAAGTCACCGTCTCTTTTGTAAGACACGAACTTGACATCTTCAGAAACGACGGTGATGTGCCTAGCAATAAATGTTGTGTGTCCTTGTTAGTAGTTTCAAGTCTAGATGTGACCGAACATATCGGAAGCGTGTTGACCAAGAGCTCAGTGAAATTTTACACTTAAACCGTTGAACATGTGAGAGAAAGATATCCGTCCGACGGTTCGCCATCCAAGGCGGGCGGTTTTTCCCCTCACAGTTTTTCGTCGAACAGGGAGACATTATCTTTTGAACAAAAGACGAATTTGAAGGTGTTGGTATCGTACACAAAACCTGAAGTCGGTTACAACCGAATAGGAGCCAAGCGTATGTCTGACAACCCCTGATAATAACTTACGAAGTTCATGACGCTTGTGTAAGATCAACGCACACCTGGGTAGTATTTCGTACACTTGCTGACTCAAGCGATACCTCTCCCCCCTCCATCACCGGTGTGAGAGAACATCGAGTCAGCTTGAATTTAAAGTGTTCTTGTTCACAGTGCACGTGATGAATACGACCAGTCATCCCGGCTACCCTGCCCAACCCCACCTTTAATATTTCTTCCGCCGAACCTTACCCCAAAAATGTCCCTGTGTGCAGTTGAAACTGGTGGCCTGGATAAAGACGGTGAGACGCCTAGAGCGGATGAAACATCATCTGAACCACGAAAATAAAAAATCATTGTATAAGAGCACGAGACCTGTGCATGTGACTAAGTGAAAAATGAGGTCGATTTCGAGGAGCCTAACACGACGAGCGTCATCAAGATGAGCGTTGGAGAAACACGGGAAAATTATTATCAATCATAGGATGCGACAACGGACATTGAAATAAGTTGTGGATAATTTTCAGACGACCAGTAGACAGAACTTAGGCTAAGTATGTAATAGAAGGATAAAGTGGTGATCGAAAGGGCAACACGTTGCACAGCGAGGTCAGAGTCCGCGATTTCTCTCTCGGCCCTGAACAGCACCCAAACCACCGCCCGCGTCATACAGCCAAAATACAGCAATAAAAATACCAGTTACCATATAGGTATAACAAAATATCAAAGGCATATCTGTGAAACAGTTATGGTTGATAAATAACTTGAAGTAATGAATTTCTTTTAGAGAAAAAATTTTTAAAGGATAAACTACGAATCTCTCCTTTCAAATGCATCGAACGCTATAGGGTGTGGTCGGAAATAAGACCATCTGAACATCGAGAAATAATGGGTACTTGTTTCATTTTCCGCAGAAATCCAAAAATTGGTATTTAAGGGTAAATTAATACGTAGAAGGACATCCGGAAGCGATTTAAATGTATTTAACTAGAGCACTGAACATTTAAATGCCAGACTAGTTGACGACTGAAGATGGAAACAGAGAATCGCCAAAAAGACTGGAGGTAATTACGCATCAAGCAGCAAAGGGATAAGGTAGCACACAGGTAGAATAACACAGATAACATATTCAAAATGAAAACATTCGTAAGGCACAAAAATGTTGCGTAAAGCCGGCTGTGTTAACTTATTTAAATGTCATATCTTATCACTGATAATAATAAACTAGGAATTTTTTGTGGACAAACCAGACTGCTGATTATTTTTTTAATCTGAATGGTTACATTCAGAGCCCTTGCTGACCGTATTTTTGTTCAATTACTTCGCATATTTACACTCAAAACCAACTTGAAAGCATTTAGAGCCTGGTCACAGGTCAAGGTCAAGGCGCGCAGGTCGATTTTCAAAAGCTAAGTGAAGTCTAAAATTTGAACGTTTTTTTCGTTTATACTGTTGTTATTGGCTTAATTGCAGATAAACGTTTTGCATTTCTAGCCCTTAATCCTATATAATTACCTGCGGTCTTTGTCTTTAACAATAGGTTGAACTATACAGTGTCACATTATTCACCTGACATAGCCTCATTTCTCGTTCTCAACTATTAATGGATTTATTTGCTTCCTGCTTTCTTTATTGGCTAAATTGCTGATAAAGTTTTGAATTTCTAGTTTTTAGACAACTACAACTTGCTATCCCTATAAATCCTCGTAGAAAACGTAGAATTATAAAGCGCTAAGATAGAATTAAGTTGAAATTTCATAAATTTATTATAACCTGCGTATCCTGCGTTGATCTTACTCTTATTTTCGATGAAAGATGAAACGAACAAGCTCAATTTGTCGTAAACTACATGCCTCGGGAGCAAAACGTTGCTTGAATACACCTAGCAGTTTCAACATTGACTCAAAATGTACAACCCATAGTTAAAGCGCTCTATCCAGCTAGATCTCGTCCGCTATACAGAACTGCAACGACTTCATTATGAAGTTTGGATCCATTTTGTCTCATACCGGCAATCTGTTCGATGGCAATACATCTGATGTTCCCTCTCAGGATTGCAGGCATCTCGATTCGCTTGCTCACTTTGTCGCCAGCGAGGCTTTTTGATAGACAGAAACGCAATCACAATTTTTCCTCCTAAAAATGCTCCCATACACAAACGCCCAGTTGACGTTGCTATGGCCTTTGTACTCAGGTGGTTTCAACTACAAAATAGTGGAAGCAAAAACGCCTCTCTTTCGCGTAGCAAGATCCTACTATACTAGTTTAATTGTTGTCAACAGTTGAGAGTTTGGACTCAATCTTTAACTCAACGAGGGTCGCACTTCTGCTATTTGGAAATGACAAAAATGTTTCCTTTGTCGAGATCTTACACCAATGGAGCGAAGAAATGGGTCCTTCTTATCATCAATTTCTCAACCTAATATTCATAAGTCTGGTCGTATTTCCACTAACGTCAATGTAACTGCTAATTCATCTTCTTAGATGTCTAGTTTCGTCAGCCCCTCCACTCAAACTTCTACTTCGTCTCCCTCGTGAACGAATACTGCAATTTAGCGTGCTTTCAGCCCGCCTGCAATGTTTGCGACCCTGTCTAAAGCATTTATACCGTCTAACCCGTCTTAAGCACATAGACTGCCAGTTTCCCCTCTTAAACGTAATTCTCCAGGGCCTCTCCGGGAAATGTTCCGAGCCACATCGCATAAATAACGTTCTTCAAATACAAAAATCCGCAATAATTTAAATTTAAATTATTTAACACTCCACAAGCTAGCTCGTCCATAACCCCACGGGTCAATCTTATACCCTCAATTATATCACCTAAGGCAGGTTTGTCCGAAGGACGTTAATCTAATCCAGACCCAAAAGCAAGGTGCGCAGGTCTCACCGCTCTCGTACTGCCCTCTCCAAAATCCAAGCAAAGCCTCTCCAACAGGCAAACAACCCTTCCCATGTTAAATCCCTGATATACAAGACCCGACTTTCCAGCACTTAGTTCTTATAGCTGCTTGCTCCTCTCCCACCAGCCTCTATATTCCATCTAACTTCCCAGTCATTCCATTTTAACTCACCAACAGGCATATCCCGGTCGTAACCCCTATGGTGGTCTCGATACCGGAAAGTTTTATTTCTACACCTTTTAGATATCCTCTCAGCCTTTTTGTTACTGATGTTCCTTATACCAATCATTTCTGGCGCAATTGGCAGTTACCCTCCAAACCACAATAACTTTCCAACTTGATAACCCGCATCCAAATATAAAATAATGATAACCCTAGTTTGGATACTCGAACTACCCTAGATGTCATAGTAGTTTTATGCTAGATC